>LOEQ01004717.1:0-20461 GCA_001685075.1 Bramus lutescens | reverse complement strand
GAGGAGAGGAGGGGAGGGGAGAGGAGGGGAAGGGAGGGGAAGGGAGGGAAGAGAGAAGCCAAGAACAAGAAATATGGACAGGGAGGGAAAGGGAGAGAAGTAGTAAGAAGCAAGGAAGTGTGTTCACTTTAAAGATGGGAGTGATAAAATAAGTAGTCACCACTTTACATTACAAAGCGTGGATGACCTTAGAAGACAGGCTCCCAGGAGGGCTAGGAATGCATGTTCTAATATGGGTTTATTTCAAAAAAAGACATCTAAAATGAAGCAGGCAACGGTAATGGGCAAATACCAACAAAAAGAAAGGAGGGAGATGATGATTTCCACCCCAGAAAAAGCAGAGTTCAAAACCACAAACATTAAGCAGAAACAAGGGCTGCCTCACATGCTGTCCTTCGGCTCTTTTGGGTTGACCTTCCCTGCCATCGGAAGGCATCAGGTCTGGTATACACTCTCAGGACAGGCTCGCTGCCAGGAATGAAAGATGAGGTCTTCTCTCTAGTTGATTCTTCACAGCACAACGAGGGCAAGAGTCTGACTTAAAGCTCGATTTTTTTTTATATAACGGCAAATTGAAGAAAAATAAGATTGCGTGGAAAATGCCACAAAGACATTGGATCACACTTAGCGACCTTTCCTGATAAAATTGCCAGTGAGTCTGGAATGAGAAGGAGCTGCTGAATAGCGATAAGGACATTTACCCAAATTGGAAAGCAAATATCATACTAAATGGCAAATTTCTGAAGCCATTTCCTTAAAAACCAGGCCCAGGAAGGAGGTGCTGATGTTTAACAGTCTTATTTCCAGAGGTTCCCTCTTGTGCTGTAGACATGGCTTTTAAATCCTTTTATAACTGTAGAAAGGGAAAATGTGACTTACTCGTAATTGTAGGGCCTCAAGCATCTTGTAAGGAATAATTAGAATTATATGCAGACTATAAAAAGTGGGGTGTATATTAAGCAGATATGAGTGACAGTTTTATTTTATGTCAGAAATCATGAGAAATGGAGAGGGCAGACTGTGCTATTTAAATCTCAGCCACATTTCAGAGAACCTGCATAAAGGAGCTGAAATCTTGCCAAGGACGTGCATTAAAACCTGAGCATATGGCTGGCCACACTAAGTTCCTACACGCGAAGATATACTGCAGCAGAAGTATAAATCCTTCCTTAAAATGACGCTTAAATTTAATGCAGTTTTAATCACAATTCCCACGGGCTTTCTCTAGAATCATTTAAAGGGTCCCAATAGAAATTAAAGCTCACTACCAAGCCGCCTTAGTAAAAATGGTGTTAACACATTGTGGGCAAATCAATCAGTGTAATAGATTAGAGGGTTCGGCCCACATCTCCGGAAGAGATGAGTGTGTTACAAAGGTAGCAATTTGACTGACCATGGAGACTTTGATCTATAATTATGGTTTTCAGTGTGGGGGACCCTGGTATAACTAACTGTGCATCTGAAGTAAAGCCAGAGCCCTTTCTCACAGCTTAATAACGTCCAGCTGAGCCAAGGAAGTCTGCATGACTTGGAGTCAGGGGTCACCTTCCTCAGCAATGGGGGCGGCACATGGCTGAAAATATGACTAGTTGCAGTTGGAACATTTTTATGGCAAGGAATTATAGGCAAAGTTAAAGGCCACTGCCAGGATGGGAAAATGCGTGGTGGATGCAGGATCCTTGGCATTGGTCCACCCAGAGAAGAGTCAATGAGAAAATAGGGTTCCTTTAACGGTGGAGCACTGAGCAGGTGGTATTTGAACAGTCATTGTCTGAGAACTCTCGGGAGACTTTCAGAGGTTTCAAACCTAGGGTGACAAAATGGGATCTGAGTTTTAGAGAAGTGACAGCTAGGGATTTGAAGGAGGGGAGACCTGCGGCAGGGGGTGAATCAGAAGGCATGAGGTGATAACTAGAGAGGCGGAGAGAGAGAAAGGCGGAGGGGGTTGACAGGTTCAAGAGTTGTCTCTAAATGGAGAAGCTGGCAGTCCATCATAGGCAGGGCTAAAGGACCCAAAGGCAGGGCCTGTGTTAAGATCTACCTGTACTTTCTGCACCCCTGGACAAACACCATAGTTTTAATTGACCCCAGATGAGGAGTATTTTTGTGTCGTGGAGGAGAAATGATGTCTTTGGAAAGATTCAACTCTGAGGTTTGCAGAATATCCAAAGAAGTGGTTCTCAAATGGTCCTGTAGGCCTCGGGTTCTGGGGAGGAGAATTACGTGTAGTGACAGAGGGGGGCCATTCCAGGTGGACCACGACCCAAGCAGTCGCAAAGTAGGGTGCTGCCACATCCAGCCTGTGAGAGAAGGGAAAGGAGGTACTGAAGGTGCCCACATGTGCACTTACTCCAGGAGAGCAGCTCCTGCTTCCCAGCTCTAGGTGGGAGGGGGCGGAGTTTGATGTAGCGCACCTGTCTGTCGTTCTTCACCCTTCTCACCCTTTCTGCAGTATTGGTCCTGTCGTGGTCACTTGCCTCTGTGTGCCACCTGCCCTCCTCCTCCTCCTTCCTCTTCCTCTTCTTCCTCTTCCTCCTCCTCTCCCCTCCCCCCTCCCCCTCCTTCTCCTCCCCCTCTCTTGTTCTTCCTTTTTACATTTTTAAATCCCATTTTATATGTGTGGGTGCTTTGCATGTATGTGCACCATGTGTGTACCCGGTGGCCCTGGGAATCAGAAAAAGGTGTTGAACGCCCTAGAGCTGGAGTTACAGATGAGTGTGAGCCACCATTTGGGTGCAGGACACTGGACCCAGTCCCATGCGAGAACAAGTGCTTTCCACCATTGAACTAGCTCTCCAGACTCCTACTGGTTTCTTTAGAGAATGTTTGTCTGCATAGCCTGCCTGCAGATGCTTCTGTGGAAAAAGGGTATTTCCGTGGAGGCATGTCCCTTTCAGGTAAGGGAAGGGTCAGCTTTTACTCTCCTTCAGAACACTGAACACAGCCAAGCACCCTATTTAAATGTCAGGGACCACTGCATGGCTTCACCCCAACAAAGACACGATATTCCAAGGTATCTGGTAACTTTCCAATGGTAAGTTTTCTCTTGAGAACAAACCCAACAGATCCTGCTCATGTGAGTAGCTAAAACATTGAAATTCACCATGGAAGGCGTCTTCAGGGGGGAGGATAAAAAAGTGGAAGGGGGAGCAAATCCCTGCAGATTGCCCGCTGACAATGGAGAAGTAGAAATACCCTTGAGTTCCGGAGACAGCAGCTGTGGAACAATGCTGGTTCCAGTTAGTCAGGCCCCAGTGGAGCTTCGCGTGCTTGACTTCTCAAGCTGTCACCCTCAGCCCTTGGTACACAGTGGCTCTGGGCTGGCTCTGTACACTCCCTGACTTGCCAGCCATCACCCACCCCTTGTTCCCTCACTTGAGGTAACAGGGAGTAAGTTGCACCACACCATAAATGACCAGGGAAAAGAATATGCTCATCAGGACTTGATACCTGAGCTGGGCTTTTCCTGGCTGGGATATTGAGCATTGCCATTCTAGAAGTTTCCTTTAGGCTGGTATATAGTTCCTGAATCATGGGCTATCTCTGAGTCCTTGATGTCATGCATTCATTTGATGTCAACAGTACTAGATTTTTCTCTTCCCTTAGAGCATATGGAAATCAGTCCAGCAACACAGTTTATTCTTCTTCTGAAAAAAGAAAATGTCTTCAGAGAGCTCAGACTTTTTTATTCAAGCCTCAGTATTTTCCCCTCCAAGTTGCTACAGTTCAGACATTTGTCACCCCACATATTTTGCTGGTTTTGTGTTGTGTTAAAGTTGTCAAGGCCAGCATTTCTCCGACTCGTCACTTCTGTCCGTTATTTGGTTGAACAGAATCAGCCCTTTGTTTTTCTCTTCATTTATTGTTTTCTCATGATATATTTAGACAAGAGGAAGAAGGCTGCACAGCTCTGTCTAAGCCAAATGAAAGCCCTGGTGAGCTACTGGAGCAAAGCACAGATCTCATGTCATCCCAATAACAATGTTTGCCCCACCCACTACATGTTTGTACAGCTTAAATTAAAACACAATTACCTCACTCTCCCCCTTCCCTTTCCCCCTCCAGCCCCTCTCAAGTTCCCTCCTTCCAAC
The DNA here is from genome assembly GCA_001685075.1 of Bramus lutescens. NCBI lineage: Eukaryota > Metazoa > Chordata > Mammalia > Rodentia > Cricetidae > Bramus > Bramus lutescens. The sequence goes on along the minus strand of LOEQ01004717.1, from coordinate 16,370 downwards.
TCCTTGCATGTCTCTCCAAGTCTCAAATTGATAGCCTCTTTTCCTGTAATTATTATTGTCATACACACACATATGTACATGTGTGTGCAAATGTTGTTTGTGTGTGTATGGTTTCAGGGCAGACCACTTTGTATTGAACAAACAAGAAGGTGGCTCATCCCTAGGAGAGGCTAATTCTCCCTTAGCAACCATTAGTTGCATGTGGTTCTTTGTCCGGGGTGAGATCCCGTCAGATGCCCCTTCCGTGTTAGCATGTCTAGTGATATGACCTTGTTTATTCAGCCATTTCTAGGAGAAACTGTTTCACAGCAGACTGCCTGGCCTTCTGGCTCTGGTGGTCGTTCTGCCTCCTCTTTCTTAGTTCCCTGAGCCATAGATGTAGGAGCCATGGTCTAGATGTTTCCATGGGGGCCAGACTCTTCACCGTCTGCTGATCTCTGCATTGTGTCCAGCCGTGGGTTCCTGTGAAGAGAAGCTTCTCTGGTTGGGGTGGTTGCTACACTTGTCCAGTGAGGGTGGCTTGTGACCAAGCCTCTCATGCACATTTTGCCATGAGATTGGATTGTTGTACGGGACATTCGGCACCTTGCAGGGCCTTGCCCTGTCACAATTCTTTGTTCTTCATAATGCATTGCTCTTTTGGAATACATCGTCCTGGCCCCACAGAAACATTTCTGCTCCTTAGCACTGGGTGGGCCTTAGTAGTTCCAGGTAACCATTCACTACTTCTAAGTCCGTTCATATGATCCCTTCTCCATATATTAAGTAGCAGTGATCCTATATCTGGAGAAAGAACCATTTCAGCAAAATGTCTCTACATACACCACACTCATACAAGCATGTTAATATTTCTAGTGAGTCCCCTAGGGATTCACCATGAATGTTCCCTTCCTTTCATTGAGTCACTACAGTAGGACATAGCAAATCAGATAACTGGTCATGGAATCTTTTTAGGGTTGTTACTAGAGCCAGGATTTAAATTAGGTGGACCGAGCTGTACAGATAAGGGATGGCAGGTACATCAGAAAACGACTCAGCCATGGAGAGACATGAGGGTCCAGCTCTGGGCCATTGCGGTGTCTGGATTCTGCTTGGCTCATCAAGATGATGGTGGGAGATTACTCTTGAGAAGTGGACAAGGGCCAGACTGGAGAGGGCAGAGCAACCACTGGCCTTGGGCAGTGTGAATGAGGAGGACAGGGTGGCCTCTCCCTTTCGGAGTTAGTGTATGCTTATTCTTAGGTTTGCAGAGAATCTGCCCAACCCACTACTAAAATACCCTGCACATCACCATAGGCTCCCCTCCTCCCTCAAGACACCACGTGATCAGGAACTGTGCCTTACCCAGAGGAAACAACTTGTGCTGAAGTGGGCATGGTGGTACATGACAGTAATCTATAATCCCAGCACTTTGTGGGTGAAGACAGGAGCGTCTGAGTTCACTACATAGTGAGTTTGATACTAGCCTGGGATACATGAGATCCTGTCTCAAAAACCAAACAAGCAAAACAAAATGAAACAGAAATGAGGAACAAAACACTCAAAAGGTACTTTGGATATGACTGCAGGGAACGATTGTGGCTTTAAAAGTGGTAGTTTTCCAATAGCAGAGTGGTGTATCACAAAGCAGAAAGCTGTGCATATTTGATAAGAAGCTGCTATTAGTCCTTTATTTAAAGAAGAGTAGAGTCATATAATTTTAATTCTTGAGAAATGTTATTGGAGGTAAGTTTCCAGTTGCCTCAACAATTGTGAGGTGTTGTTAGACCCACGAGACTTAGGGGAATTTGAATTTATGAAAGACTATGCATTGCATTTGGAAACGCAGAGGCATCCAACAGAGATAATTAATACTTACTTTTAATTAGATTCTACGTTCCTGGAAGGAATATGACCTAGCAATAGCGGTCATAAATTACGGGAAAAAGATGTTGGACATCACATCAGGGTGCAAATCTCTGTTTGGTAATGAGCAGGACGAGACTGAAGAGGAGGTAAGGTGTTGGATTGTTTTGTTTGTTTCTCCTTTTTATGCATTTGGGTGTTTCACTCACTATCCTGAGACATATTAGAAATCGATCAATTTGTCATCTTTACATCACAGAAAGTAATTTCATTAAGAAGTTCTTTAATTTAAAAATATTTTTTGCTGGGCGGTGGTGGCACACATCTTTAATCCCAGCCTCAGGAGGCAGAGCAGGCCGATCTCTGTGAATTAAAGGCCAGCCTGGTCTACAGGAGCTAGTTCTAGGACAGGTTCCAAAGCAACACAGAGAAACCTAACCAAACAAAAAGAAACATTTAAGATATAGTCAAGAGTTAGGATATTGAATAGTCCACAGTCTGAACACTGTCTCCAAAGTAGCTGAGGTTAGACCATTCTATGTTCAGTGGGACACTGAACTAACCACTTCCCAAGAACGCCTCTTTTGAGTTAGAGATGCTTTGTTCTTTCTAGTTGTGAAATTTGCTAGAAAAACAGTTTCACCATTTTGGCCAAATTAAAGCAAGCTTTTATTAAATGTTAAATACTGACCAAATTCCATCTTGGTCAGGTCCATCACCTAGAAATCTTTCCAGCTGAATGGCCCAGAATGCACATGTTGGCATGGCTTAGAAGGGCAAAACCCATAGACCAATGTACTTTCCCATGAGGCTTTGTCGTTAGTTTCCAGGAAGTACAGTTCCTAGAATCCCAGGATGTCACCTGGTCCTTGGGCAGGTGGGGCTGACAATTTAACTTCAGGTTTAACATTTCTGTGTGCATCACTGAAGGGGTTGAACATGTCGCTTAACCTTCTAATCTCATCTCCAAAGTAGATCTATGAACATCAGTGATACCTTGACTCCTGTCTTTATGAGGCTGGTAATTTTAAGACGAATCTTCAATGTGTGCTTTGTAAGCAAGAGTCTTAGAGGGACTTAAGACTTTATTGCTTTTTATTGAAATGATGTAGGCCACATGTGTTTGTTGGTCAGGCTTTGAGATGTTTCTTGGCCTACTGGTTTTCTGAGACACACCAGGAAGGATCTTTTATCTCTCCCAAATTGACTCCAACCTTCCTGAGACAGAAAGCAAGGCGATTTGTTGGCTGGTAGGGTCCCAAACATTCTGGCGAGAGGAATTTTAAGCTGTGGCATCTTTTGGGAGGGCAGAATGTGGGGCTTGCTTTGCCTTGAGGAATGATGATTAAACTGGAGGCAGTTTGAATCTGTTGTTTTCAAACCAACCCGCTAGCGCCCTGTGTCACCTCAACTCAAGGCTCTGTGCCCTTAGGTCTCACCCCTCTTTCCTTGGAGCCCCTGGTGCAGCAGGAGGTTGTGACACTTCCACTGACTAAGGTTGTAGGATCTGTTAATTTGTCAGAGGCGGAATTCACTAGAGCTGCTAGAGACCTCGTGGAAGAATAAAGAGGCTTAGAAGGTTTTGTTTGTGATAACAGGAGACAGTGCAGATCAGTTCTCAGTCTCGGACAGAGAAAACATGGTGGGGAGCCTGGGCACACAAAGGCCAGTCCTTAATCTGCTAATTACTGATCTTGTTAGGTTTCTGTGAAAGGCAGAGCGGTAGAAGCAATTAGCTGGGTTTAAAGGAGATCCTTCTGGGGAAACAAGAACAGACAGGAAGAAAAGGACCCTCCTGGGGGCTGCCTGGCAATTTCATTTTGAGGGTTTTTGGAGGTGACAGCTACATTGGGAAGAGGGCAGGGACTGGATGTAGCTCAGTAGGCAGACTGCTGGCCTGGCATGCCGGAAGCCCCTAGGGCTTTGATCCCTAGCGCTTCCTAAACTGGCTGTGGTGGAGCCTGCACTGATCCCAGCACCTGAGCAGCGGAGGAAGGAAGAGAAGGGTTTTAAAGTCGACCTTGGCTACTTAGTGGTTTGAGGTCAGCCTGGGCTGCAGAAGACACTTTTTCAACACACACACACACACACACACACACACACACACACACGCTAGCTATAGCAGCTAGCACCACTAATAAGAGTGCGTGTTCTAGAAGGGGAGAGAAGGAAGGAGGGGAAGCAGGAGCAGTTTGGTTCTGTCCACAAACCTCTTAGCATGTCCACCTAGAAGGCAGTATCAGCTGCTGTAAATTGCTAATTATTGTTGCTTAGCCACACACATCAGTCTTACCTACTAAACAGGAAATGGTGAAACAGAACATAATGCAGGTTTTCCAAAAATGACAACTTCCTTAACATGTTAAAATACATTTTGACATTTGCCAATGTTTCTAGGGTACTTGTTCTAAGAAAACTTCCAGAACCAAGAAGCCACAGCAGGTGCTGCTGCCTGAAAAGATAAACGAACAGCTGGCCTTGTTGGAGACACATCTACTCAAACTGACAAAGCAATGTAATTTTCCCCCCTCTTGTATCTGTTTTGCATTGTTTCTTGAAACGAGAAACTGTTTTGTTGAAAGAATTAAGATGAGATTAGTATTTGGTAAAGCCTTTAAGGATTATACGGTGTGAATACATTATACCATTAATCCTTACAACACCTTGTTAGTAAGAGCACACTGTCTTCTACAGGTGTGCTCATGAAGATAAGGGACTTAGGTTTGCGTGGCTGGCTTGGACCTGGGCCTGTGTCTTTCAGCTTTAGAGCAGGGTTTCACAACCTTGGCACTCTTGTGTTTTTGGTTCAGATAGTTCTTTGAGGTGTCTTAGTTTGGGTTATTGTAGCTGTGATAAAACCCCATGATCAAAGAAATTGGGAAGGAAAGGGCTTATTATTACTGGGCTTACACGTCCATATTGACATTCTGTAGTCAGGTGTTCCTCTCCTATGCTACTGTTCCCAAATTGTAGCATGAATAATTAAAGCCCAGAGACAGATATTGGGGTTCAACCTGAAGATTAGACAAGCAAAACAGCCAGCCACCAGAGAACTCTTACCTCTATGAAATCTTCAGACTGAGAAAAAGTGAGTTTCTGTGTCATCCCACCTTATATTTCTCTCTAGTGCTGGGATTAAAGGTGTACAACACCACCGCTTGGTGTCTATGGAGAGCTAGTGTGGCTGCTGGGATTAAAGATGTGTGCTACCATTGCCTGGTCTGTATGACTGACTAGTGTGGCTGTTTTACTCTCTGATCTTCAGGCAAGCTTTATTTATTAAGACACAAATAATATACTACTCTATCAAATACCCTGTGGCCACTTCTCAGATAATTGACTCAGAGGCTTAATATTACTTGTAAATGCTTGCTCGATAGCTCAGTCTTATTATTAGCTAGCTCTTACACTTTAAGTTAACCCATATTTCTTGCGTACACTCTGCCACATGGCAGCACCTTTGATAGCATAGCACGTTTATTTCCTTCTGTGTCTAGCTGGCGACTCTGCCCTTCTTTATCCCATCATCTTAGTTCGACTGCCCCACCTAGACTTCCTGCCTGGCTACTAGCCAATCAGCGTCTTATTAAACCAATTTGAATGGCAATTCTTTACAGTGTACAAGAGGATTATTCCATAACAATGTTCAACCTCAGAGAAGTTAGGACAAGAACTCAAACAGGGAAGGAACCTGGAGGCAGGAGCTGATGCAGAGGCCATGGAAGGGTGCTGCTTACTGGCTTAACTTGCTGTCATATAGAACCTAGGACTACCAGTCCAGGATGGCATTAACTACAGTGGGCTGGATCCTCCCCCATCAATCACTAAATAAGGAAACTGTCTTACAGCTGGATCTTTTTTCTCCCCTGAGAATCAATCCCTCCTGTCAAGCTGACGTGAGACCATACAGCACAGTAGGGGTGTGTCTGTCCTAGGTCCTGAAGATGTGGGCTAGCATCCCTGGGCTCTGCTCATAGGAACAGAACACACCATCCATCGTATGTGGAAACTGACTGGGAAGCAAACCTATTGGTGGTAGTGTTTAGGTTTTGAATTGAGCTGAAGTTTTGAATTGAGCCTGATGCTGCGTTGTTCTTATAATTAGTAAACCTAGTTTATGGAGAGCTATAATCATTTAATAACAAACATAAAAGTATAATTTCTTTAAATTTAGAGTGTTCTAAAATGTGAATTACTTATAGCAACAAAACTTTTACTAAGAAATAAAATGTATTACTAGCTACACAGTAAGTTCAGTAACAATAAAAATGTTTTTGGGAAGTGTCTCCTAAGTGTGAGATACTATTCTAAATACATTATAAAAAATCATACAAATTCTTTATAACAACCACATAAGGAGATTGCTCTCTTTTAAAGGCAAGAAAACTGAGGCAGAGATTCTAAGTACCCCACCTCTGCCCACCAAATTTCATAGTTCAAAAGTGTCAAGGTTAGACCTTGAAGCAGAGCTGGACAGGCTGGTACACCCTGTAGTCGCAGCACTCAGGAGGCTGAGGCGGGGGACCACAGACTTCAGGCCAGCCTGGGCTACACAATGAGTCCTTGTCTTAACACCAGGAAAACAGAACTTGACACAAACAGGCTGGCTCTGGTGGCTGTGCTGCACGTGGTGGCTTTCAAGGGACTTCATTAAGGATGGTGAATGGACTCTAGCATGGCATACATGGCTCTGGCAGGCCTTGTCCCTCGCCCCCATTCTCTCTGCCTTCCTAAAAAACTGTTAGATTATATTCCCGAAGCCAACCACCAAGGTTCATTCCCTTCTTTGCATTCTTATGCCAGACTCATTCCTGAGACTCACCACCAAGGTCCAGCTAGCAGAGAATTAAGTCTCCTTTGGCTGCCCTAATTACCATGCCCAATCAAAACTAAACACTTCACCCTACAGGGTTTCCCGCTTTACCTTTATAAACCACATTTCCCTCTGGGCCACACCTGTCTCCTCTCTCTCCAGAGGCTGACTTTTGTCCCTCCGGGACAAATACCCCATGCCCCCTCCCTTGTTACTTGTTCCTTTTTCCTCATCCTCTGTCTCCTGTCTTTGTCCCTTATTCCCTGCCCTTTGTCCTTCTGGGGTAAATAAATCTCCTTTGTGCTGAGAACTTGGTGTCCTGTGCTGATAATGTCCCTTCAGATGGCTTAATATGCCTGCTAGATCTGATGGAGGTTTCCTTACATTTGAATGGCAAGGATCTCACACTCCGAAATATGATATATTTGATAATTTAAGGCTCATGCTTTAGTATTTAGTTGAGTGTTTCCTCTGTTTTTAAAAACTCTCTCCAAAAGATGTGTATGTTTTGGTTGTTGTGATCCAAATAGAAACTGGAATTGACTGTTTTTACCCTAGTCACCTTCACTGAACTCTCCGGAGCAGAGGATCCCATCTTTCTTTACCCTGTGGTTTTGAACTGGTCGGTGAAAGGCTCCATGAAGGAAGGTGAGTGATGGAAAGTGGCTGTGGCCACAGGCAGGCTGCTTGTGTTGTATGCTCGGTATCCTCACCCATGGAGAATAGTGCAGCCTCTGAGAAACCTAAACAGGTGACTTGACATCTGGGAAGGAAGAGCCTCCCCCAAGTGGCTTTGAAGTGAACGGTGTCATTATGCAGCTGACAAAAAGAAGGGTCCTGGGAAATGCGGTCCTCGCTTTAAGAATCAGCTCTGAAGAGATGCGGTTTTCTGTTTAGCTCTGAGTGACAGGTGGTACAGATCAGGATGAGATGTGACAGGCGCTTCCTTCAGACAGCCATCTGTCACAAGCAGTTTCAGTTAAGTTGTTCTTAATATTGAGGTTTTGTAGAATAAACCAAATATTCGGTTGTGAAATTCGAGTGGCTATTGAAATAAAGCAGCAGTGCATCCCATAGGTTCTCCTTCACTGCTTACAAGCGAGAAATCTAACCAATAGGGGGCTCATCCCTGGAGAAGAGCAATCCTCCCCTTCTTAGCAGGCATCAACTGCCTGTAGTTCTCCATGTAGGGATGGGGCCTCCACCCTGTAAGATTTCCATCACCCTTCTTGGATGTTGATTGGCGCTGTCATTGTGCAGACTGAGGTAGTGTCACGATTTCATGGGTGTGACTTCCCTGCCATATCCGGAAGACACAGTATCATCGCAGACTTCCTGGTCTTTTGCTTTTACACTCTTTCTACCCTGTTTTCCACAACGTTCTCTGAGCCTTTAGTGTAGGGGCTTTGACATAGATGTGTCAGTTGGGTTGGGTACCTATGGCTACCTGTTCTCTGCGTTGTGACCAATTGTGACGTTCTATAATGATCTTCATCTGCTGCCAAAGGAGGCTTCTTTGATAAGTGGTGAGAGCTGCATTCATCTGTGAGTATAGTTGGTTTTTCAATACCAAATAGTCCTAAAATCATATACATATATCAACACTATACAGACTCACTAGGTTGTACTTACATGAAATTATTGCTGTGTGTATGTATGTGTCTGTCTGTCTGTGAGCAGCAATAATTTAAAAAAGGATGGCATGATTTTGATAGATAATGGAGCCCCCCCTCCATTCCATAGAGATAGGAGAGGGAGGGGAGAAATTGTATAATTATATTTTATTTAAAAATGAACTAAATACGTGGGAAATCCAAAAGCAGACCAGTCAGTGTGCCTGCTGTGACTAAAGATGGTTGGCCCTAGGAACCTTTTGGCACCCATTGCCAGGGGACACTGGTAACTCTCCAATGAACTTCTTGTTTCTGTAGTCATGAAATTTAAGCAAAGACCGAGATTCCTTGAATTCTTTACACAAGTTATGCTCACATGTATGAATGATGAAAACTTTCAACTCGTGGTGGAGATAGCAGCTCCGGTGTTTGACTTCTTGAAAAGGTACTTGTGATGCTAGTTCTGCAGATGTCAGCAACTTTTACAAAGGTAGACGGAAAAAAGGGCGGGGTAAATGCAGCTGAGCTGATAGACGGAGAAGGTTTGTGTTTCCACGGGTAACTGACTAACCTTTAAAACATTGATGTAACTGAACTAAGAGCCCAGACCAGAGCACAGTCCCATCACCAACAACAAACAGAACAGTCTATTTCCATTGACTGGTATGAGTAACAGCATCTCCTTAGGCTGCAAACTCCTTCTCGTGGGAGGTTGAGAATTCAGTTTCACACTTGCTCTGCACATGCGTTATGTGTTCATGATTCTGTCATAATGAGCAGAGCCATTCCTTGGGGGTTTCATTGTAAAGTTCTTAGGAGTAAAATGGCTTGAATCTGCCCCTCTATTTCCTAAGGTGGAAAGATTGTCTTTATTCTGAAAGGAAATTATAATGTCCCTTGCCAGTTATAAGCAATGCCAGATACATCCAACATGTGTTCAGACCCCTCGTCTGTCATCATGGAGTATTAACCTATCTGTTCCATCTGAGTAAAAATAACAGCAAGTAACATGAGGTTTATTTTTAAAATGGCACCGAAAGAGGAGAGACCCCACACAGAAGCATTCTTTCTAAAATAGGCACCTCATTTATGAAAGCCAGAACATGAGATATATGAGTATAATATTTTGAAAAGATGGAGGAGACTGTGAGTCTATTGAGTATAAGCAGCTGTGGTAATCAAAAAAGTGGTTAGAATTAATAAAGCTGTATTCAGTTAAAAAACAGGTAGGACTTGTGAAAAGTAGAAGTTGTTTTCAGTGTTTGGGCAAGTTGAAAGGACCATGAAAGTCAGTAATAAATGATGATGATGATGACAATGATATAATGATGATGACGATGATGGCGATGAAAATGACAATGATGGTGATGATGATGGCGATGGTGAGGATGATAATGAGGGTGATGATGATGATGGTGATGGTGGTGATGATGGTGAGGATGATGATGGTGATGATGGTGATGGTGGTGATCGTGATGATGATGGTGATGATGGTGAGGATGATGATGATGATGGTGATGATGATGATGGTGATGGTGGTGATGATGATGGTGATGGTGATGGTGATGATGGTGATGGTGATGGTGATGATGGTGATGGTGATGATGGTGATGATGATGATGGTGATGGTGAGGATGATGGTGGTGGTGATGATGATGATGGTGATGATGATGATGGTGATGGTGAGGATGATGATGGTGATGGTGGTGGTGATGATGATGATGGTGAGGATAATGATGGTGATGATGATGATTGGTGATGGTGGTGATGATGGTGGTGATGGTGAGGATGGTGATGGTGATGATGGTGAGGATGATGATGGTGATGGTTATGATGATGATGATGATGGCGATGATGGCGATGATGATGATGGTGATAATGATGATGGTGATGATGATGACAGTAGCTCTTCTAGAAGGTAAACATGTGAAGTGAGTCATGAGCACTATGAAAGCAGCATCACAAATATCTGAGCCTGGAGACTGAGCAGTGCAGCAGACTTTGTGGTAGTTGTGTAAACTCAGGTCAAGGACATGATTTTGGATGTCTTCACCAAGTTTGGGTGGATAAGGATAGGCCTAAAGAGGAAAGATACAAATGTACGTACATAATTAATAGGATAAATTTATATTTCCAACTTGTAGAGAATCAAGATATCTCTTTAAATCAAGAAGAATTAAAGCTTCTAGGAGGCTAATGATAACAAGAACCCAGCCTATGAGAGGCAACCAACCAGAGCAGCAGCTGAGGACACATCCTTAGCCTTAGAATCTGCTGCCAAGAAGGAAAGATGAGCTGAAAGGAGTTCTCATTAAAGTCAAGAAATTAAAAAAGTGAATTGAAGAAAGACATAAGAAAAAAAATAAAAGCAGAAATGAATCAATTACACGTTGGATTTAAGTCAGTTCAGTTGCCACAAAGGATCATTCTTTAGGAATATGAATAAAATTTTTAAAAATTCCATGAGGCATAATAATAAAAGGAGAAACACAGGTCATGGGAGAAGAAAATATACTTTAAAGTCTAGCTGAAAGTCATGGTTATCTGGAAAAATTTATACAACTGAGAAAAGCAGCAGAAACATTCGGCTAGCTGAGATTTGTTCAGGGCAGTTGTTTTATATTTCAAAGAATCAAATGAACACTTTTCCTTTAGCATACAGCTTCCCATCAAGCCCAGTTCAGGGAGTAAACAAATAGAAAAAGTACAGATCAAGTGTACTGAGCAGTATATAGAGGCAGAAGTCTAAGGTACATGCTAGTATGTGAGCTCAGCCTTAAAATAAAGATTGAGTAGGAGATAGGAAAATGTAATTATCATTGCTAGTTAAAGGAGCCATTAAGTGCTCTCTAAAACTTATGTGGTAAATTCAATGATTCTTCTTGTAAAATGAAAATCAGATGATTTTTCTATTAAATTAAACCCCAAACTAGGAAACCTATTTTATCTTCTGACAATTAGCATTGTTCTGAAAGTTCTTGCCATTATATTAAGAAATTGGAAGTAGAGTTTTTATGCTTACCACAACACAGAGAATTAAAAATGTTTGTTAAGTGGATTCCACAGTGAAATACTCTAAAAATGGAGACACTGGCAAGTAATTGTTTCTTTTAGCTTAATCTAAAGATAACTAGCAAAAAAATGTTGAATTTCATAGTTAGATGCAAAATCAATAACTTTCCTGTATGAACTTGAAAGTTTAATGAAAAATACAGTTTTTACAGAGTACCTGACTAAATTGAAGATTATGTGGAAGTCTTGACTATTTTGAAGAAGAGACCAAGCATAATTTTATAAAAGACACATGTATGTATTTTACATGCTATATATAAAATTAAAAGTCGGTACCTCACTTTCTAGTCAGACACAATTTTGTAAAGGTTTCTATTATCTTAAAATTTCTTTGTTGGTTTATTATAATTTCAATATGGATTCTTTCAGGTAAATTGTAGGATGGTCTAGAATCATGAATGGTCATTGAAAAAGAACAATGAAAGAGGATCAGACTGTCCAGTAAAGATCAAAGAGTCCTGCTTGTGAAAGAATAGGCAGAGAGCCATCGAGACTTACTTGTTGGAGACAGATATTAATAAAAGTAAACAAAAAATGTAGAAGTCACAAAATAAATGTTAATGTTGAGGACATAGCAATTTGAAAATATGATTTACCCAAACACACCATTATAACACAGAGCTGCACAGATATGCAGGGTTGCAGGAGTCGAGGAATTGCACATGTGTGATGGATGAGGGCTGTGCACAGACGAAGATGGAGAGCACTCATCTTTGGCCTCCTCTCCCTCCCGCCTCTTCCTGCAATGACACGGCCACCTCCACTAGTTTCAGGGTGCAGCTTGGAAGTGAAGGAGTCCCCATATTCCCAGCAGTCGCTGGTCCAAACACCAGCTTGGCTAGATGAAATATCTACCTAAATAACTGGGGCTATTCTCAGAATTTCTGCAGCTGCGTGGGAGCCCATCCAATCAGAGGGTCCATGATCATCTTCACAAAAACTAAAGTGAGGGGTCAGGGATTACTTGGTAGATGTGAATACTTTCTGGATAGAGATGCATGAGAGCATCTCTAGCATCCACGTGAATGACCAAGTACAGACACAGCTCTAGTACCATGGGTGGTGGGGACATAACTGTTGGGACTTTCTGACAACCAGCATTAGTCAAAATAGCCATCCCTAGGTTCAGAGAGAAATGCTATCACAAGGGAGTAGCGGGGAGTCTGAAAGATCAGATCGGAATATCACATGTTACCCTCTGGCCACCATGTCTGCATAGCTGCTCATTCAAACACATGTGCACACACAACAGTCACAGACACACACCACACACACATACACACACACACACACACAGAGAGAGAGAGAGAGAGAGAGAGAGAGAGAGAGAGAGAGAGAGAGAACTTAATAGTATACAAACTGTAGTATGATGTCAACCATCACTACAAACAAAAGTACATTTTGATCATAGTGTTTTCTAACCCAGGAACTAGTTATCAAGACTCATTCAGTCATTGTCTTAACCTTGTAGCTTTGCATTTCATTCAAGTTTTTGGTTTTCATTCATCATGTTAGAACAGGATTTTGCTTTTGTAGCAAGAATTAGAAATTCCAGAAAATGCATGCATTTCAGGAAAACTAGCTGACAAATGTCAGTCGCAAGATCCTGAGAGGACGGTGTCTGGAGAACAGACCTGCCGGAAGCCATGCCGGGAAAACTAGGCTAAGTGCTCCTGAGGGGACAGGAAGAAGGTTTAGCAAATGGCGTGATAGTTGGGAGTTCCTACAGGATGGAACTAGAAAGACTAAAGTGGGTCAGAGGCAAGACTGTTTGTCTGGGGCCACTGTGATGTGGCCTTTGTCTCGATAGTGGAGGGAAGTAGCTATAGATCATTTTCAGTCCAGTCCCGTCCACCTACACCCTACCTTCAGCTTTTCCTTTTCCGCTGTGGACACCCACCCTTGTCACAAGTTTTCAGTGCGAATGACATTGTACTGTTAAGAGGCCAGCTGCCCTTCATGTCCAGGGATCCTCACCTAAGTGAAGCATGGAGCAGACTGTCTGGGCACCCTCCTTTTTCACAGTTTCAGAGACAGCGTTAATTAGAGATTTAGGACTCTGGGATTCTTGTCACCTCCAGCTTTTGCCTATTTTTGACTTTTTCTTTTTGTGTGTGGATTAGGAGAAACGAGTCCCTCATTGGAGTAAAAAGGTTAAAATGCAAGAACGGTGTCTTTTGTAAGAAGGCACCCAAGTCGCCCAAGAAGTTTAAAGCCATAGTCATCGAGATTGGAAGAGTAAGTTTTTAAAATAAGTGTTTTAATAATTAATAAAATCAATGAAGATTAATAAATATATTATTAATATATTGATAACATTGAAGATAATATATATCTAGAGATTGCTGATTATATCTTGTTAGAATATGAAAGAGAAAGAAATACCAGTAGGCATAATTTTATAATAAATGATAAGTTCTTAAATAATATTATAGATGTTCTCATAATCAGATATTTTTGTCTAAAGGATCCATTTTTACTTTTTATAGCTACTTATTTACTTTTACATGTATGGGCATTTTCTCTGCGTATATATCTGTGTACTATGTGTGCCCACAGAGGCCAGATGAGGGCCTAAGGTCCCCCGAACTGGCGTTACAGATGATTATGAGTCAACATGTGGATGCTGGGAATCAAACCCAGGTCCTCTGAAAGAGCAGCAAGTGACCTCTGACCTCTACTGCTGGACCATCTCTCTAGCCCTGTGATGGTGGTTTTTATTAAAGGATGTAGGAAAGCCAGTGTGTTTCAAGGTCAAAAGATAAGAATCACATTGTGGGGAGATAATCCCTTTATGTTCCAGTTTTGACTTGTAACATCTGTTCTCTTTTCCATGAAGAGTGCAGACGGGCTACCACGCAGAAAAAAGAAGAAAAAGGAGACTCTCAAAGATTTCTTTTTCAAGAATCCCTCCATTTTTGAACTCTCGGAACAGGAGAGGTATTGATGAATTGTCAGCATTATTACGTGATGCTTACTCCCTGCTGGGCACTGATTTGGGTATTGAGGGGTATACAGGGAAACCGGATATGATGCAATAATCAAACCCAGTGGGTTGCAAAAGAAGACATGAAAGTGTGTGTGTGGGGGGTTGTGGAAGAAAACGACTCTAGTGGGAGGGGGAGGGAGACGAGAGAGGTGATGCAGGACCTAACGACTGAAGTTCATTGTGTAAATGTCTGAACGTGTCAAGCATCAGCAGCGGGAAAACATCAGTGTTTTCAAGGCGCTTACGTACGAATGCTGAAAGTGCAGTAACTGACGCAAATCAGAGACAGCTGTGAATAGGATCGGCTGNATAGGATCGGCTGTGGAGTGTTGGCTACAGAGCCGCTGATGGCCGCCAGGAGTCCAGAGCAAGTTACGAATGACTTTATCTTCAGAGAACAGAAGTTTAAAAAGATATTTATTTTTGTTTCATGCGTATGAGTGTTTTGCCCTCACATATGTGTGTGCAGTGCCCATGAAGGTCGAAAGAGGGGACACTGAAACTAGAGTCACAGGTGGCTGAGTGCCATGGAGGAGGTGCTGGGAACTGAACCCGGGTCCTCTGGAAGATCAGCCAGTGCCCTCAAATGATGAGCCGTATCTCCCCCTAAATGATAGTCTCTTTTAGATGGCGCCATTTGTTGGGTCATCTGTTCTCTAACAGTAGATTCTCTTGTTACTGACACCTTTGTTATTTACTAACTATTCATGGATTTAGTTTTTGGACCTCCTCTCTGTCCCGTGAGTCTGTTTACCTGTTTTCTCAACCAGTAATCTACTATTGCAATTCTTTGGCTCTCAAGGAGACTTACTGTCTGATAGAAACCATCCCTGCAGTATGTGGTTTTCCTTCACTCAGGTCTTGAATAATCTCTGAAATAGTTCACGCTAGCCTGCTGTGTAACAGAAGGAATTCTGTTGTGAATCTGAAAGGAGAATTGACTATCTATGCCAGCTTGGGAAGTTTTGTTTGGTTTCTTTGCGACTCCACGTCTTTCTTGTAGAAGACAGACTGCATCTTAAGACCTTGTAATGTTTTTTGATACATTGGGTGGTTTTTCCCCAGATGTGTTGCTATATAAAGCACTACTTTTGTATGGATTTTAAAATTACTTTCTGAACTCTTCTATTTTTTGAATAGAGATATACTAGAATCCTGGTATGCAGATTGTCTGCATGGCTTGGTCCTTTACTCCTGAGCTCAAGTCTGTCTGTGTGGATGGTCCAAAGACCCCAAGTATAATACCGAAAATCCTGTGATATGGACATTCTTGTAACATGTACATTAGGATACTTTTTTCATATAATTGAAGATTTGTATGCATTTTTAGGAGACAGACCTGAGAAGCTCTTTACCTAGTTTCCAAGGGACTGTGACTCTTTACAGTATCACAAACAATCCAGTGACTTTCTTCAGAGTATAGCAATTTTATGTGAATCCATACATGTCTCTCTCTATATATATGTTTAGTTCTGTGCAATCTGTAGGACATATGTGGCCATCACCACCATGGATAGGTCTCATTGTTAGGATACAATTAAATATTAAGTTGCAGTCTCTACTTTGTGCAGTTGTGGACTGGCTTGTCTGCACTGCAGGATGTGGCCTACCCTCCTGCTTACTTCCTGGACTTTTGTTTTCTAGTGGAGGTCCTGTGGGCTCTTTTTAGTCTCTTGAGGAGAACTGGCCTTTCTACACAAGGACAAGATTCATTTTGTTTTGACAACAACACTTTAAATTTTCAGAATAATCATTTAAAAGATTCATGGTTTTGGCAGAAAAATTAACCTATTACAACAACAGAAAGCCCAGAAGCCTTGACTTAAAGGACCTTTCTTAATCAAATTTCATATATTCAGAACTGAACAGTAATGTCAAGTGTGTGTATCAGAGGGAAGTGTAGGTAGAGGTCATGAAAGCAGAAAGGTGTCCAAGAGAGGAGAAAGAGGGACTTATAGGAAGAGGGTCGGGAGGGTGTTGGGCACATATAATATAATATAATATAATATAATATAATATAATATAATATAATATAATA
>LOEQ01004716.1:120162-144589 GCA_001685075.1 Bramus lutescens | reverse complement strand
ATCACATGTACTCACTCATAAGTGGTTTTTAAATATAAAGCAAAGAAAACCAGCACACAAATCACAATCCCAGAGAACTTAGACAACAATGAGGACCCTAAGAGAGACATACATGGATCTAATCTACATGGGAAGTAGAAAAAGACAAAATCTCCTGAGCAAATTGAGAGCATGGGGACCTTGGGGGAGGGTTGAAGAGGAGGGGAGAGGCACAGAGGGAAGCAAAGAAAAATGTAGAGCTCAACAAAAATAAAAAAGCAATTCTTGTTTCATGTCTTTTTCATCATAAAGGAAGTTAATTATTTACTATCTTCACTCAATAATGATGGTAGAGATCACTACATTGTGGTTTCTAATTTGCAATGTCTGAGATAGATATTAAAGTGTTCTATATGCTTAGCAAATGCAAAAAGAAAAGATTTTCTCCACTTTGCTGTCATCCACCTACCTACGCACCGCCCCCAAAATGTGTTAACTCAATGCATTGATTTGCAACCATTATTTGCTTTATGTCTAAAAAGCTCTTGTAAACTCTTCCACAGTGAGACCTGACATACAGAGCAACCCCAGTCTGTGTTCCAGGCCATTGCCACTCATATTTGGCTTTCATAATATCTCCCTGTTTTCTTGGCAGTGAGAGACATTTTGTTATCTATTTCTAGTGAGTATATATCTATCTGAGTGAGTATCATGTAAGGATATTTGATTATGTCAAATACTTTTCTGGTGTTAATTGATGTGATCATATGTTTTCTCTACTGTTCATGCAGTGGTCTGCATTGATTCATTTTGAAATGTTGGAATAACATTCTACATTTGGAATCATTTTAAACAGTTGTGTTTTGTAATTATTTTATGAATTTTTGGATTCAACTGCTAATATTTTGTTGAGTTTTGTGTATTTGTTTGAGTTACATTTGTTTCTTACATTTCTATCTTACAATGTCTTTATCTTGATTGAATATTAGGATGATGTTGGCTTTATAGAGTTAACTAGGAATGTCTCCTCCTTTCTCTTTTGCTGTACTTTATAAAAGATCGAAGAAAGCAGACATCATTTTTCTCCTTAAATGTTTGATAAGATTCAAAAGGATTCCATCTGGCCTAGCATTTTTATTTTATTATTATTTTTTAATGGAAAGTTATTCATTGCTGGTTCAATATTCTTCTGTTTCCCTATCATGTTTTTTGCTCTTTTCTTGTTATGTTTTGAAAATTAACATACAGATAGATACTAAATTTTGGTCACTTTTAGTCACATATATTTTAATATTTTTTAATTTCAATTTACATTCCAGAGTTCCAGAGTTCTCCCCCACCCCTCCTGCAATCTCCCTCACCTCCCCCTCAGTACTCCCCCTGCCCCTGCCATGGCCCTCTTCCATCTCTTTCTCTTCTTCCTGAAGCCCATCTTCCTTCCCACAAGCCCTATTCTATTCTGACGATTCCATTTTTTTTTTAACCACTGAGTTTAATTATTGCTCCTTTCATGAGCATGTGGGTTGTAGCCTGTTTGCCAGAACATGGACAACTTAGCAGCAGCTACAACCCTGATGAAGGTGGCCATTCCTTCTCTGATCACCCTATAACTGCCCCTAGACTCCCCAGGGAGGGGTGGGGGTGCACGAGCCCCTCCCACAAGTGATGAAATGATAGGTCCAGTCTTGTACGGGTCGTGTAAAAGTAGCCATAACTGCTGTGAGTTCATGAGAGCAATGGCTCTGCCACATCCAGAGGACACTGTTTCACAGAGCGCCTCTCCAAACTTCAGATTTTCCTTCCTTTCCCACAATCCTCCAAAATGTTCCACAAACAGGCCATCTGTGTGTCACCCACCCCGTATTCCAATGTCTTCGATTACCATGTTTATTTATATGGATGTTGGTAGCTTATCTCTTTAATAAAATGTAGAAGCGTATTTATTATTCCTGATGACCCTAATTACACTTTCAGTGTCTATGTGATTAAGAGTGAAAATCTCCTTTCCTTTCTGATGTGGCTACTACTCTCTTTTGTTTCTTGACTAGGTTGGCCAGAGTTCTATTAGTCTTATTGATTTTACATGGAACAAGGTAAGTTTCTGGTAAACCTATTGATTTTCCTGTATTATATTTAATTTGTTCTTCAATGTTTATTATTTCTTTTGTTTTCTAGCTTTAAGCTTAAATTGCTTTTCTTCTAGTTTCTCAATATTGAACTTTAGATTACTAATTTTAGATCATTCCTTTTAAAATTTTAAACGATTTTGTTAGTGTATTTTAGGTCTCTAAAAGTGGGCTTTATTTTCATACATGTATATAGAATAATTTGATCATATAAACTTTATTGATTCTATAAATAGCCCACTGAGCACTGCTTCTACTGCAGTCTGCAAATTTTGATGAATTGTCTTTTATTTTTATTAATTCAATTAAAATTTCCACTTGTTACTTTTCTTTGATCTCATGTGCTTTTAGAAGGATGCTGTTTTCATCTTCATTTGTTTGTTAGATTTTCTAAGCATGGTTTAGCTTTTGATGTGATTCATGGTGGCATTGCTATTATTTCTGTTCTTTTAAGATTGTTAAGATTAGCTCTAAAGACACCAAATATAGTACTGTGCTGATGAATATTGCATGAGAGAAGAATGTGTATTCTATTGTGACTAGACAGACAATTCTATAAATGTAAATTTGGTCAAATTGATTGATTATGCTCCTTAGGCCAACCACACTCTTGCTGGTTTCTTTCTGCTCTTATACTAATTTCTGGGGAAAAAAAGAATTTTAAAGTCACCAACTGAAAGTATCTCTTACAGAAATTCTATCAAATTTTAATGTAGGCATTAGGAGTCATACTTTTGTGTATGACTGGCCTCTTTATTTTTATTCTCAAAAAATTTTCATTTTGAAGTACCTGTTTTGCTTATACATATTTGCTTTTTTAGACAGTCTTTCACTTCATGTTAGTATAGTATACATTTACTTGTATTATTGTGAGCAGTCAGAACCTTTTTCAAAGATTACAGGTAAGTATAGGCTTTTACTTTTTTTACTGATATTAATTTTTCTGGAAAATGC
The DNA here is from genome assembly GCA_001685075.1 of Bramus lutescens. Lineage (NCBI taxonomy): Eukaryota > Metazoa > Chordata > Mammalia > Rodentia > Cricetidae > Bramus > Bramus lutescens. The sequence continues at coordinate 141,530 of LOEQ01004716.1, read as the reverse complement.
AGTCATTTGCATCTACTCAGTTGCTTCATATATGTAGTATTAAAACTCACCTTATTTTGAAAAGATAGTCTATATATTTAAGGGATGTTTCTCATAGACAACATATAGTTAAACCTTTATAAAATATATATAAACAAATAATATAAAAACACTGAAGTCTCTGTTTTAATGGGTGGATTTATGCAATCTATATTTAAAACTAGTTTTTGATTTATTTGGATAATGAAATCTATTGGTGTATCTGCTTGTGGGTGTGTGTGCTTATGGTATATGTATATATGTGTGTGCTATGTAGCATGTGTATGTATGTATGTGCTTTGTATGCATTTGAAGTATTATTTATAAGTTGATTGAAAGAATATACATGTACACACGGGGTGGGGACTGATTTATGTTTTCTTTTCTTCCATTCCCATTTTCTGCCTCTCTCATTCCTCACTTTACTTTGGTGGGGTGAAAACATTTTGTGGTTTTTGAATGTGTCTAGATTACCCTGTTCCATATACACAAACAGTGATTTCCCCAAATGTTTCCGATGTTTTGCATTTGTCCAAAATTGTGTTTTGTTCAGATGATGAGTGCTTCACATTTAGAGGGAGGTTATGTTCATTGCAGGTTCAACTCATTCATCCTGGAGTAAAACCTATAAAGTGAACTATAAGTAGTGTACACATGATACTAGTGATGCATGGCTAAGCCACAAAAGAATGGTAAGCTCCAATTGACTGTTGCCTAGTTATTATTCTACTTTGCAGTCACACTTAAGACAATAGTTGTAGTCTAGTACTAGTCTAGTCTAGATAGTTCTTTTTTGTCATGAATTTGTATGAGGTCAGATTTGTCATGGTTTAGGCTGCAATGTCAAAACTCAATTCACAGCTAATAACAGGGTGTGGATACTGCCCAGTGAGAATTCATGGTTTCAGCAGCCTTTCCTGAAGCTCACTTTTGTGGTTGCTTGCTTTAAAAATAAAGGGCATGTCTAATAATAATTCATGAGTATAGATGAAGAATTGTTTCTCTTTGTCCATTTAGAAGTCCCATTTCTTGAGGTAAAATATATTCAGAACACCATCAACAGTAGAGAATTATGTCTGACATGAGAAATATGAATGTTGTAGAATATTAGTTTAAGAAGTGTTATGTTTGTTTATACTGTAGAATATTTGTTTAATTATGAAAATATATTACATTTTTTATGTTGCATTTGATTATCTCTATACAGCTGTGGTACTTTGCCTACCTAAAACACTTGATTGGTCTAATAAAGAATTTAACAGCCAATTACTAGGCAGGAGAGAGAAATAGATTGGGCTGGTGAACAGAGAGAATAAATAGGAGGAGAGAGAACAGAAAGAAAGAAAGAAGAGGAGGAGTGAGATAAGGAGGAGAGGAGGATGTCAGGGGCCAGCCACACAGTTGCACAGCAAGCCACAGAGTAAGAAGGAAAAAAAGATATATAGAAGAAAGAAAGGTAAAAAAGTCCAGAACAATATAATTTCAGTTAGTAAAGCTATCTAGAAAACAAGCCAAGCTAAGACTGGGCTTTCATAAGTTAGAAGTCTCCAAGTATTTATTTGAGAGTTGGAAGGTGGACCTCCAAAGAGAAAAAAACAAACAAACAAACAGCTACCCATGAGAGTACTTGGCAGAATAGCTGACAGTGGGTAATCAGATTGTGAGGGCTATATAAAAATCTGAGTTGTTCCTGAACTACGTTCTTTAAAACATTCAATAATACAACGATGAAGGTTTCAACATTGTTTAGCATCTATGAAAAATTTAGGGAAGGCCTTATTCCATACTTTCTAAAAGAATGAAAGGAGCCTCTCTTTAATTATTCAGACTAATGACTTTCAGCTGAGGTTGATTTTGTCTCCCAAGCAGCATTGGTAGTCTCTGAAGACTTCTGCCACCCTTGCCATCACAGCATGGACTTAGCATAGAGGAAAGTACTGATATCCAGAAAGCAGTGTTAGGCATGCTGGTAGTCTAAATGGTGAAGGTCTGCCATTCATAAGAATTATTAATCCTACTTGTCAGTGTTTGAGGTTGAAGATCAGTGGGGTTTGGAGGTTTTTGGGGGGGTCCTATGTGGACTCTGGGATGCTTAAAGTGTGCATTGTGTTTTGTTTATCCTTATAACTACATATTATCCTTATAAATATTGAGCTTCATTATGACATTTTCAAGCATGTATTTAAGATACTTTCATTGTGTTTACTCTGTAGTCTCCATGTTTATCCTTCTTTTCCTCTTACTGAATCTCTTTCCATTCCCAAGTAATCTAACTTCTGCTTTACTGCTTTAAATTTTTCACAAATGAGAGGCTGTATACAGTATTGGTCTTCTTAAAGTTGATTCATTTCATATAATACAATGAAACAAATTATAACAGAAGGAACTGGGGCATACTTGGTGTCTACTTACCTGCCAGCTCATATCTAGAAAGAAAAGCAACAGCAAGAGAACAAGTATTTGAGTTAATAAATGCCAAATGATCTGATTCATATGTTTAAACAAATATATTTTAACATTACTATCCACATTCTAATTACAGAGTAGTTGCACATATCTGAAATAATTTCTCTCACATTTATCTTTTTGATCATCAGTAGGACATTGACCTTTAGAAATTAAGTTGTGTTTTGTAGTCTTTCATCACCACATAAAAAGGAACTATCAAACTTCAATTAAATCTTTGGTTACAAAAGGCAAGACTATTCATCTTTTAAAAAGAATTTTTGGCACCTAAAAAACGGAATAGGATTCAACTCTAGAGAAAACTGTAATCACAAAATTTCAGGAAAGTGGTTGAACTTATAATAAAGTATTTATTAAGCAGGATTATAAAATCTCAGAAAGAAACACACACATTTTCTCTCATATGCTGAATCTAGTCAATGATTATATATATACATATATATGTAAATTAATGATATGTCTGAACAGTATAACATGTTGAAAAAAGAACAAGAAAGGTGAAATATTGGGGAATGAGGAAGGGCCGAAAGCAGGTAACAGGCATGAGTTATACAAAGACCTATTGATAAATCTGTTCACTGCATGTTCTGTCTAATTCTAAGGGCAGAAAGATAGCCTTATTTTCTGCTTTATTTTCTGTGATTACTGGAGGGACAATATCAAGGAATCTTTCATAGATACTTAGAAACAGAATAAAAATGCTAGAAACAATACAAATCTCTCTGTGCCTTTCTGTTCTTCCTTGACCTGTGGTGGTCTTTAGGAATGAGTAGCTCTCAAATGCAATGACTGTTAGAGGAGTTTCGGAGGCCATATTGTGACTCTCCTGGTGGCGGAGGAACTGCTGTCATGTGATAGGCCTCCCAATGGATAGCCATTACCTCCTGTCACTGAGAAATGTTAAGATTACAAACAGTGTCGCCAAAAACCAGTACCATCCTGCATTTTTATTTAAGAGCTGCTGAACGATTTCCTGCGGGCTCATCAAATATGTGAACAGCTGGCTCCTGACTATAGTCTGTCACTTGCAGCACACTGAAAACTGTCCATTGAGATCAACCTGAGTGTCCCTGGGGCAGTGGAATTTACAGGGAAGCATGAACTAGCGCAAGAATATGCGTAATTCAATCCCTATTAATTGTTCTGCTTCCAATAGAAATGCAGGTACAGGGAGGCCTCAGATTGGTTTAGCCATGAGTTGGGTCGCTGGCCATTCAAATTGTTATGAATGGTTAGATAAAAATCTGTGTTACTAGGACATTGCCTGAGTAGCAGAAACGATGGCCTGGAAATTCCAAAAAACTGTGCTCTATATGTGCTTGAGGATCTCATTAAGAACTTATCTCTTTAAGAGATTTTTAAGTTTTTTTAAAAAGTGTGTGTTTGTTGTATTCTTTTCTTGTGACCCAAATTAATCGTGCTCTCCTCTAACCATCAGCAAATGAAGTGCCAGTCTGGCTGATATTCCTGTAATAGAAAGTCTCGTTTGAATTGATTGATCAGCTGGGTAACTTAGATAAAATGCAGTCTGCTTTTACTCATCTTCTGTTTAATAATGAGCTGCCTGGAGTTTCACCCCCTGTGATATATGATGTATTCTAATAAAAAGCAATCAGCTGCAGTTTGCTCAGAATCTGTGCTTTTGGTTTTTTGATAGCAGCAAAGTTCTCTTGGTTATTGTGACATTAAGATGCTGTACTTGGAACTGAGTGCATGTGTGAGCCTTTTTAAAATGAATACTTGCGAATTATTGATTCTCTGCCTAAATATTGGTGTCCTTCTTTGACGACCTCCCAAATGTCACCCTAGAACAGTTCCATCTGCCTCTGTAAAATCAGGCTGGAACAGTAAGAACTCATCTGTGAAAGGCCTTATTTTTCCAAGATACAATACTTCATCCTGTCCTGTACTGGTGAGCTTCAGTGAGATGATCAAATCAGAAACCATTTTTTTGAGGTGGTCAATTAAGTTTTTTTGGTAGATTAAAAAAAAACTTATCTGAAATTTCATCCAAGAAGTTGTCAATAGAATATATTACTATTTTAAACAATATGGTACAAGTCTTTCATCAATATGTGTTTCTATACAGAACAGGCAAAATACTTGGGAGCACACAAGTTAGTAAGTTCTTTTATTCAACAAAGAGTAGGATTTATTTTCTATGTTCTATTTATTCTGCATCTGTTTGTTGGTCTCATGGACGGAAAATGTTTTCTTTATAGAAGAATATGAATGATAAAGGAAAATAAATGAACAGTAAAAAGTTGAATATGGTAAGCTCAAAAAATGGTAAATATCCTTAAATTCAGATTACATAGATGGTTATGACTTTAATTATGGATTCTGAGACACCGAAGTGCCTAATTACCTGAACATTTGAAAGTATTAATATTTTTCTGCATTTATTTTGCCTCTCAAAAAACATTACAGGATTTTTTTATTCTTATAGACAATTTTTTTTCTGTGCAGTCCTGCCTATCCTGGAACTCACTCTGTTACCAGGCTAGCCTTGAACTCACAATGATCTGCCTGACTGCCTCCTGGGTGCTGGGATTAAAGGCATGCGCTACCACTGCTCAGCACATTACATGATTCTTAAAGCAGTTTATCCTTTATCATGCACAGCACAATATACAGAACATGGTAAGTAATTCTTGGTGGCTGACAAACTGTTTTCATGCATGCTTCGATGTCTTGTGTCTGAACTGGATGCAGCTGAAGATTTAAAGGTATGTCAGATAGAGTCACCAACTCTCAGGGGTTGCATTGTCTGAAAATAGAATTGGGAGACCTGAGATTTAAGGTCCTCAGTATTTTCATATATGTTCTACACCCAAAAGTTTGAGAGGCTGTCAGAGTTTCAGAAAATTGTCTTTGTGCCATAGTGAATGATAAGCTTGATAAAAAAAAAAGTATCCCAGTGTTCCCACAGTATTTAAGGAAACAATTGAAAGTAGTATATGCTCCAAAGTGCAGTCTGTAAGATTTGGAGTTTTTTAAACACACGCAGGCCTGATTGACTCCTGCTCCCTGTACAGCCTTGGTCTAACTCACTAAAGCATTCTATGTATCTGCAGAGAAGACACCTTTTGAGGGACTGATGCAGTGTTCCCAAAGCAGATACTTTCACATTTTATCAACTATAGAGAAAAGACAAGAGCTCTGGGTTGTGGTCCTCTTTGCTGCTGATGGAGAGCCAGGGCTGACTCTGTTGAGTACATCTGAGAGCATCTCACAGCTTTCTTCAAACTTTGATGGAATTTTTTTGCTCCATTTTCTAACCTTATTGTGTTGTGTAATGATAACTTTCAAATGAATCTTTATAATATGGGGACATGTCCTACAAATTTAATAATGGTCATCGCGAACAGCAGCATGCAATAAGGTTTCCTCAGCAGGGACATATTCTTTCTGGAAGGGAAATTTAATTATCTAGCTTGACTACTGTGTAATTCAAGTGCTTGCTACTGCAGCTCTTTCCTGCTGCACAATGGTGTTAGTTGTGCACAGAAGAGTGATGGTTTCCACCCCACAGGCAAACTCAGAAAGCTGAACTGCCCAGCACTTTGCTATCACTAAAATTTGGAATTAGTATTCATGTCTTTAAGAATGCTTCTCTTATACATCAAATGTGATAACACACAATTTTAATTATAGGATTAAATGCCATCTTCATTCCTTATGTTCTTTCTGTTATCACTTGGTAGGTACAGAGGATCAAAGGGAAACATCAGAGTCCAACAGCTTAGACTAGAAGAAAAGGCAGTTGTACTACAGCATCTCTCTACTGATTCCTTGAAGCAATTGCCAAAACTTTTTTGAGTATCTAGAAGGAAAATATTATATGAATGTAAAGTTGCTTTTCTTATGATGCCAGTATTCTTAAGAACACAATGAAACCATTGGAAGAGAAGCAATGCCGGGGGAGGAGCTGGCAGGCTGAAAAGAAGCCAGTTTAAAGATAAAGTTTGGCTAAGATTGTGGTGAAGGTCAGAGTGTCCCATGGGCTTGACTTTATAATGATCTGCTTTACCTGACTTTCCAGTATCTGAGACCAGGAACTGAATGAGGGTCTTGAGGGAAGCTTGGCCAGTCAATCAAAAAATGAGCCAGATGCTTGCTAAACTACTTGGTTGTAATATTATAGGCTGTGCATGGTTCATTACTTTCCTTCAGATGTAGTATTCAGTGGAAAACTGAAATAAACTCTAATGTGGAAAATAAAGGTTCTAGAAATATGACTTGATTTTGTAACTTCTTAAATTCATGGTCTTGTTACTATATTCATAAAAGTGTGAAGCAAAGCATGGCTTCTGTACACCTGTTGGCATCCTGGCTGGGATGCCACATTGGGTGTATGAGATGCTGAACTTGAAAGTAATGTAATATTTACAAAGGTTTTAAAAATGTGACAACATTTTCAATAATAACTAAGGAGAAAATAGCGCCTAGTACAAAATTAAAAAATCATGTCTGTATCAATTCCTGCAGTGCATATATAGTTCTTTATAGTTTTGCTATATAGGATAATGGTTCTAATTAACTTATCTTGAGTTTTTCTTTTTTTACAGAAATATCACTTTTCAGTATCGTAAAAGATTTGTGGTTGTATTTATTTTAAATTGTGTCTTTTCTCTACATGCTGAAGCAAGACAAGAAGCCTCTCTGTGTGTGTGTGTGTGTGTGTGTGTGTAGCTATATTTGAAGTGTTATATTATCATAGTACTTTTGTGCAAAGTATATGACAAGGCAAGGAGCAATTCAACACACTTGGATTCTGAATATTCTGTTTGTGATAATCTTTGCTTCACGGTCAGTGTCTAATGCTGATCTGATTATACCCCTTGTTGCAGAAAATCCTTCATCATAAGATAAAAAACCCAGTATCATTTGACCTGCACACAGCTCACAGCTGAAGACCTTTCATACTAGAGTTACCTCTTGGTTTTTATGCATTTAGCTTTCTGGCTTGTTTATTCATTGCTTTCTCTTTTCAATGCGTTTGTATGCGCTGCTTCTGTTGTCAATGGTGCTATTGCTGATTTGTCCCAGTGAAAAATGCTTTCCTAGTCTTCAAGGGCAAGTTCACAGTTACCAAACCATGACAGTGCATTTATATCACGTGTATGTGATGTTAATATTATACACATTAATATTATAAACCATATAAGATGATGATAATATAATATGTGTTCCACTTCTTCCCTCTAGAGAATAGAAATTGTTAATATTCTAGGATTGGGACACGCTGATGTTGGATAGTGTTGTACAAGGGAACAGGGGCATCTCTCACACTGTAACATTTCGGCAGATACAACAACACTGGTGATGAAAGAATTGTAAGCAATCGTTTTTAACTTGGTTTGGAAGTAGAACTGGAAGACTGATGACACCTTCAATCGAGCCTGAATATAATTTCTGCTCTTACTGGGATCAAGGAAGAATACTGGAATTCAATCTCATGTGCATGTAGATAATTGTGAGATATTGTGTGTGTGTGAGGGAGAAAGAGAGAAAGAGTTGTCTGTTCAATCAAACATAGCATTTGAACCTCAATTAAAGTTATTTCATTATACTATAATTCAATGCTATTTGTTCTGGTAATGTAAAGCTCTCTGATGTACCATATTCTAGAATGCTCTGGCTCTTGAAGGAGGGGGTTTCTGGGAACAGTTACAATAAAACTGTGTGTCATTATTTCAAATTACACCCTAATTCATGATTCAGTTCTCAAACTGCAGGATTATAAGGAATGGCATATATGCTAATGATTCTCATATTTTGGCATAGGGTTGTTGTATTTGATATGAAACTGGGGTGCTTTAAAATCCAGCAGGACAACTTCTTGAAATTATGCCAATACCTGTGAAGCTTTGCATGATACACTTGTGGAGGAGACCAGACTTGATTGGGGTTAAGTGTCCTGCAATCCAGAAAAGTCACTTTAAAAGTGGAATGCCAAGAGAATGCCCAACCTCTAAGCTTTTATAGTTCATCTTGGCAACAAAGGCTTTCAGAGAGAATGAATACATAGTTACATGGCTCAGAATTTCTATGGTAAAACTAAAGAACTAAGTGTACCCACCCAATTGTTTTAAAATAATGATGTATTTCTACACTAAACAATGTCAAGCCTGTTGTATTTTCATGTGAATTATACCAGTTAAGCATTCCAAGTTCACCTACTTGAACAGGTATAATGTTGATAGCCTTCCTGTAATCTAACCCTGAGAACTGGGAACAATGAAGCAGTCTCCTTTCTGTGGTCAGGGACCACTTTCATTAGAAAAAATGGTAGAGCTGTTGGTCAGTGCTCCACAAGGGATGTATTTTAAGAAAATTTTCTCCAATTGACCTATACCTGAGTTAAGTGGCCTTTCATACAACATGCATGTATGAACACCAATGTTGGTCACAGAGTGATGCTGGTCTTTAATCCTTTGTATGGGGGGTAAAAATTTATGAAATTATCTACATATGTAAATTAATATGTCAAACTTACCTTGTTCATTCTATGTGGTGTTTGGTCACTGCTGCCACTGCTGTTTCTAATTGCTATGTATTGGTCGTATTTTTCTTCGTAAGCATAATATTGAAGTATTTGATCTCTATTGAAGATTCTAAATGCAAACTATGATGTGATTATTAAATAGTATTGGCATTTTAAATATGCATCTTGAATTTGCCTCTTGATATCTATTTTCCTGCCAGATCAACCTGAATTTACCCCAAATCTTTGATATGAAAATACCCAAAATGTTCTTTCCACATCTCCCTGATCTCCCTTCCCTCAACTCTCTCTGACCTGCTTCCCATGTCAGGAAAGAGGACCAGCAACAAACTTTAAAAGTCAGTCAGAAAGGGAATCATTCCTACTCTCCATGACATTATCAGCCCAACCAGCCTAGCCTGACTGCCACTCACTCATTACTTCGAATTTTTGTCTGTTATGAGATCTCTATTACATACAAGTTTATCAATGAATAAACATATCCATGTTAATTTTCTATGTGAGTATTTTAGTCAAGATTCTCTTTAGGAACAGAACCAATAGAATGGATATGCAGTAAAACGATTCATAAGATTGGTTTATATCATCTTGTCTGAATAATCTAACAATAGTTGTCTCATAACCAAGAAGCTGAGAACCCAGTAGTTGTTCAGTCTATGACATTCCTTTCCTAACTCATCCAAATACGGTGCCAAGGGACTGGAAGATTCTTGGAGAGCTGCTGGTCTTCACTCCATATTTGAAATACATATGAGGTGGTTCTAATGTAGTTATGGAATCAGAGTGGCAGTATTGGGGCTGATGAACCTGTCAGCAAGAGTGAACACAAACTAAACAAAACACAGAAACTTTTCATCTTCTACATCCATTTATCTGGACTGACACCAGAAGGAGATGTCCATATTTAGAGTGGGTTTTGCTGTAACAATCAATGTGATCAAGAAAATGCCCCCACAGACCAGTCTGAGAGAGACACTCTCTCATTGAGATTTTGTAACCTGACTCAATGAGTGTCAAGTTAATATTAATTCTAACATCACAGTGAATAATATCAAATTAGTTTCTAATTTGTAGACAATAGTTTTTTATTTGTTTTATCCTATGGCCTACTATTACTCCTAGGACTTAACTCATGTGTCTACTTAATTCGCTCTTATATAAACCTCTGATTACTATATTATGAAAATAAAATATTATTCTAGTTGAATTATAATTTTTTCAGAGCCTTCAATTTTTTTTTATGAAATGCCACCAAAGGACCATGTTTAAGGGCTTAGTTCCCATACTATGTGTTATTGAGAGGTAATTGGATCATAAGGTCTCTTGCGTGATCAAAGGATTTATATACTCTATTCATGGGTGAATGGACTATTTAGAAGGCAGGGTCTTTCAGAAGTTATGCCATTGTGAAGGATATATTTTGTACTTGATCTTTATTTTTCACATGTCACCTGCCATATGAAGTTACCTCTACCATGCCCTTCAGCATGGTGCTCTGCTTTGCAATAGGCTTAAAGGCAATGAAGCCAAAATAAATCTTTTCAGTTGTTTTGTTCAGATATTTTATCATGGTAACAAAAACTTCCAGCAAAGCCTTTAAAAAAGTAAATTCCTAGCCTTCATCTGTGTTTTTAATAGTAAACTCTATAATGATGTTCTAGACAATACACTTCAAAATGCATTTTCCATTCATTATATGAAAAAAATGTGTCAGGCATTAGAAATACAAAATTAAAATAGTGGAAAATATTCTTCTCCTGTGGAATTACATTTTTGTATGGGAGATAGACAATAGGAAAAAGTCACAGAGAAAAAATTATAAAAATCCTTTAAAGGTGATCACTGATATTTTGTGAAATGAAATAGAGAAGAATACCAAGAAACGTGCCATAAATATTCAGTATTGAAAGTTTACTTGTAATGGAATGCATTGTGTGTAACAATGATGTAGGAGGGTCATCTGTCTATGTGTTACTTTTATTGTTTAATAAAGAAACTGCCTTGGCCTTTTGATAGGCCAGCCCTTAGATGGGTGGCATAGACAGAACAGAATTCTGGGAGAAAGAAAGCAGCATCAGGCAGACACATGAAGCTCCGGCCCAAGATGGACGTAGGTTAGAATCTTCCTGGTAAGCCACGACCNATACAATTTGTGTGTTATTATTTCGGGGTATAAGCTAGCCATGTGGGAGCCGGGAAGGACGAAAAGCAGGCCCACTTTCCCATCACTACATAACAATAACAAAGAAGGAAATTGAACAAGTTGGAGAGGAAGTAGGTTGTCATGGGAACAGTTGGATTGTGGAGAGGAATGGCTGGAAATGGTCTAAGTACAGAGCTCAAAGATGAGATTCTCAAAAAAAATTAAAAGTAATTAAAAAATAAAATGAATGTTTGTTTAGAGTGATGTTTGAGGGAGAATAGAGGACATCGAAAGAGAAAACATACTAATATCTGAGTGCCATGAGGTGTCTTGGGAGAGGGAAAACAGGATTCTGAAACTTAATTTCAAATTAGTCATGGGATTAAACCACTGTATTGGAGGGCCTGAAGGTGGGGTTAAAGGTGAAGTGATAATGAAATCCAAGCATCTAAGCTGTAGACTTGTGACTCATTGCCTGAGAAACTGAAAGTTTAGAAGCATTGAGATGACATCATCCTTCTTGTTTAAATTGGGTAACTGAGTGCAGAATATGTGGAAGCAGAGAAAATTCTTAAAAGACTTTCCTCTCCCCCAGTAATTTCAGCAAGAATTGCTGATGGCTGCGAACATATAGTTAATTGGTTTGGAAGTGATTAAAACTGATTTTCTGTTTTTGGACAAGAAACAGTATTGCAACATGTTGGACAAGAAGAAGATGAGAGAAGATTGGCAAAAGGTGATGAAGAAGGGAGGGAGAGCAGCAAGCAAAAGGGTGAGAGCATAAGCCACTTAGACGGCTGGACGAAGACAGCAAGGGGAAGAGGCGTGGCTGGGCGTGAGCTGGATATGCCGGATGTGAAATGTGTTTTCACACTCAAGTAGAGATATCAATATGTAGTTGGATAAGCCAATATTAAGCTGAAGAGCAAGGTTTAGGTTTGAGGTGAGTTTCAGCACCTAAATGAGTTTTAAACACTAGGTTACGTCACACTTTGGTTCGCAGCAAGTCTGGCTCTGGTGAGGTGCCTTTGGGTAGTTCGCTCATCTACAGGCCCCGGTTCACCTCATACTGGAGAACCATTGGCCCTGTGGCATAGTGAAATTTGTGAGCTGATATATATGTTGACAATAGAAGCAAGAAGACAAGACCTCATGAGTATTTGCTCAGGAGGAGAGGAGACAATGAGGTTTAGGCTCATTCTGTGACACGGGCCAGGACAACTAGCAGATGTCAGTTGCTCCGTTTTACCATGTGAGTCCCTAGTATTGAACTCAGGTTGTCATATTTGGGGCAGACTGCTTAAACCACTGAGCCATCTTGTTAGCTCCTTTATAAATTATTTTTACTGCCTTTATTTAAATGAATTATTAACATGCTTCTCTTTTGATATTTCTTATGAATTTTAGTAATGAATATAAGTTAATGGCTCATGTTGGTATAAGTAAATATTTGGGGTTTAGAGGGTATTAGGTTTTGAGTCATGTTTCTAGTACTTTATTCCCCAGGTTGTGTTTTATTTTGGGAGGCCACTGTGACTTTCAGAGGTGGGATCCAGGTGATGGAGGCAGGCCACTAGGGGTAAATATTTGTGCGTTGTAATTAGCCTGGAGTTCTCTGTTCTCTGTGGTTCCTAGTTATTCCTAGCGGGAAGAGCTGCTTCTTTATGCTCTTGGAGCCATGTATGATGGACACTTGCGTGGCTTCCGGAAGTAAGAGACCCTCTGAAACCATGGACAAACTAAACTTTTTATCCTTCACACCTTCCTATCAGCTATTCTGTCACATCCCTGACAAAAGTAGCTCATATAGGAAAGTGACTGTAAATATGGAGTCACTGCTGTCATTAAACCTGAGCATGTGTGCATTAGGAACTAGTTTATAGGTACAATTTGGAAGTATGGAAATGTGGGCTAGACCTTCCTAGATTATTGAAAGCTCTGTTTAAAGGGCAATGTTGGTGGCGCTTAGAAGAACAGAATGCTAATACAAGCACAGACAATAAAATCTGCCCATGAAGTTTTAGGGGTTAACAAGCATTCTGTTGGGAACAGGGATAGAAGTCATTCATGTTACATAATGGCAAAGAACCTGTGTCTGCTTTGCCATGGACCGAAAACTTAAATAAACCTGAATTTTAAAGTAACAGACTCATGTATTGCGATGTTGTCTGTTTAGGTTTTGTCGTGGTCATTGCTCACTGCTTTTAGCCAGACTGACTGTGTGAACTGAGAGCAAAGAAGGAGGTTGTATAATGTGTAGTTTGAGATTGTGAGTGCATATGAAATGCAAAACAAACGGGAAAAGCTGAGGTAGTTTTTGAAGGGATTAGTGTATCTAAAGAGAAGCTTTACTGGGACAAGAGGAAAAGGTGCCTGGAGTCTGAACCCCCTGCTGTCACAGCCTCTAGGATATAAAAGGTAAAACTATTTCAATTAATTTACAAGGACAGTGCTTTCAAAGGGAGCAATGAAAGGAGAAAGGTATGTAGGTGTCCCACGTGAAGGGAGCCTCATAAGAAAGTGGATGATTCTATTAAGCTGTACTGGCATCTGAGGCCACAGAAGCCATGGTTTAAGGAGGCCAAACTAGTTTTGGAGCTGGCAGCAGAATTGGTGTGAACCACATGCTGCTACTTCTTTAGGCGTCGAGAATTAAGGATTCACGATGGTACAGCTCAGTGTTCTCAGATAAGACAACAGAGACTAATCTAATCAGCCACATTCTTGTAAGTACTGTATAAACCACAGTTTCATGGTTTTGTCCCATTTGTAGTTTCTAATGCCAGGTCAGGGAGTAGAGATTCCTAGGATACCATAAACCTCACTTTGTGTGACATGATTCCTGGGGAGACATGAGCAAACGTCTTTTCAACCAATTGTTATGGTGATGGTTTTCTTTATACAGACCACAAGAATTTTCAAAACTTCATGAGTGTTTTTTTTGACAATATAATGGGGGAGATACTCTTATATTGGATTGGTAGTAAAAGTCTACTTCAGAGGTAGGACCAGATATTTTTCATTTTCTTGCTGTGTTTTTTCCAAGGTTTTAGGAAGAAATTATCCACTTTGAGTATTATAGTCAGTACCTATGACTTTACTTACTCTAATGCTATTGACATTCAAAGACACTAAAATATTGAATAGTCTCCTTCAAAACTGACTATTGCCTTTAAATTTTACCACCTTGTTTACATAAAACAATTTATTTTCAAATAACTGGTTAAAACTATTTAGGAAGGTAAGAAACAAATGCTCCAATTACTATACCAACCAAGTAGATGTAAACCGACAGCAAAGAATGAAAAGTTACTCAAATCTGAAATGTGTCTTAATAGACTTGTAGAAGCAATGCAGAGCCTGCGCCATTTTGCTGAAGAAGAATAAAGTCTGCACATCACTGGACTCCAGGTTTGGGGGGAAAGTTCTAGCCCACTGCTCCTCAGCACTTGAATCAGCTTAAAGGGAATTGTCTGCTGTGCTTGGTGGTTTGGTGAATCTGGAAGCTGCCGGATGTTCTGGACTCAGTGGGGTAGAACAGCATGGGCTAACACTGATTCATGATCCACTTAGTGAGGAAGGAAAGGCTTCACCTGGGGAGCTGTCGTTTCTGTAAGGGTGAGCCTGACTTGTGGCTTGGAATAATGGCACAAAATATTTTCAAGTGAAAATCTTTTCTGCTTGCTTTCAGTAATAGGGCCAACACATTTGGGTTTTCTCCATAACATTACTCTTTAAAATTAACTGTATTTAAGATGTTAAGAAATGCGACTTGCAAAGATTTAGAAAAAAAAATCTCCCTTCCCAGGTTATTAAACCAAAAGTTATTTTGAGAAGTCTACAAAAATACATTTGATATTTTAAATTATAGATTATCTTACAAATGTGTCTGTGCAGACAATCTTATTTGATTGTCTTATTTGTAGTGTCCCTACAAAGGGGTTCAATCAGTGCATGTCCTTTAAGCTACAAAAGAGGAAACTGAGACCCCATGGAAGGACCTGTTGATATAATCTTAGCTGCCCCTTCTGCATCTCTAAGATTCTGACACTGCCTTTTGGGGTTCACTCTTCAGACAGTGCATATCACTTCTTTAATCTGAAAAACTTTCTGTCCCCTTCTTTCCATCCTGTCTTGACAATTTAGCTGAAAAATGAGTCAAACCCTCATTAATTAATTTTGACCACGTTGACGCTTTCTCACAAACTCACTTCTTTAGCTGTTCTTACCCTTTCAGCCTTTCAACTTCCTTTCTATGTTTACAAAAAGGAAATGTCTTGGAAAGCCATTGAGATACATATCTGCCAGTAATTATTGTCCTGCTTAGAATCTTTCATAGAGTGTGCAAAACACAGCTGATAATCACATTCGAATCTGTCTGATGGTTTTTTTTTATCACATTACTCAAAAACCACGAGAAAGGAGAGTGTCAGAACACAGTCAAAGGAAAGATGCACAGGGTGTTGAGGTTCCAGGACACAAGGCAGAGAGCCTTTTGCCTCACTTGCATTTGTTCTCTGGATTGGCTTTTGACATTATTTCAGGCTTCCTGTGTTAAATTTTATATTCAGTTCATAAGACATGTTTGTTCTTGTTGGATATCTAAACGTCCTGTCCCTGTACCCTGAATCTGGAAAAGGCCGATTGCCTTCTTTCCATACTTTCCCAGATATAATCCATAGAATGTGTCAGACAACAGTGTTCCACTTGTTCTATCTTGAGAAAATTCTGAAAAATAGCCTCCCTGTTAATATTTAGTATGCACTTATTGTAAACAGAGACGACTCATTTGTTCCCAGCTGCCCAGACTCAAACAATCATACAGAAACTGTATTAATTACAACACTGCTTAGCCAGAGATTCAGGTGTATTTCTAGCCAGTTCTTACATCTTATAATAACCCATTTCTATTAATCTGTGTATTGCCATGAGGCCATGGCTCACCAGAAAGTTTCCAGTGACAAAGCCTTTCTCCTTTGGCAGCTACATGGCATTTCCCTGACTCCACCTATTCTCTCTTTATATCTCTGTTCAGATTTCCCGCCCGACTTTATTCTGCTAAGCCATTGACCAAAATAGCGTTTTTTATTAATCAATAATAATAAAACATATTCACAGCATACAGAGCGGATCCCACATCAGCTTATGGATATTTATTTATATATTTTTCTGATCATGTTGTCCTGAACTCACACAACCTTCCTTGGATCATTACCTTCTATGTTACATTCAGATATAAAAGTACACTAAAACTGAAGTAAGGTTGTCTGCAGTATTAGGCTATTCTTCACCCTAATCTTTCAGGTCATCAGATCCCAGGTCCAGCAGACAAGATCTGCACATGATGGCTGAAAAGCTGAAGGTGAAGTTTCCATCCTGCTTGGTCCCACAGCCATTCATTCCCAAAGAAACACACAGAGGCTTATATTAATTATAAACAGACCTATTAGCTCAGTCTTATTATTGTCCCGATCTTATACCTTAAATTAACCTATAATTCTTATCTATGTTTAGCCACATGACTTGGTACCTTTTCTCAGTGCAACATTTTCATCTTGCTTCCTCTGCGTCTGGGTTGCAACTGCAGACTGAACTTTTCCTCTTCCCAGAATTCTCCTAGTGTGGTCACCCTGCCTAGACTTCCTGCCTGGTTACTGGCCAATCAATGTTTTATTAAACCAATACAAGTGACAAATCTCTACAGGGTACAAGAGCATTATCCCACAGCAGATACTATAGAAAATTTTTATGAATCTCAACCAAAAATAACCTGAGTGACTTGCTCAATCCTGCCTAATAGTTTTTCCTTTTTAATTTGAAGTCTGGAATTCATGATTTAAATTTTATCTGGTGACAATCTACCTCCTAGAAAAGTCTTTATTTCCATGCTTTCTTCTCTTTTATTAGAGAATTGGAATAATCAGAATGTAAAGAATCACCTTCACCAGGAAAGCTCCTTGAGCAATAGCAGTGATTCCATTCTTTTGTACATGTTTATGAGCAATATTTTTTCTTTTTCTAAAACAACATGCATTTTCAGGGCATTTTTCTCCTTCCCAATGTCAAAGCGAGTTTTTTTTTTTATATTTCAACCCACAGGAGTGTGGCTTAAGGTTTGTTAACCAGATTATGTGGGAATTTGTTCTCAAGTCTTCCTCTCAGAAGAATCAGAATATACTAGAAACGATGGTGATATTAAAATGTATTAGATATACCACAGTGCAATGAATTGTCACACAGTGTGAGAGAGGTAAATGAAAACTTAGGTACTCTCTGTATTTGTCTCAGTTTAGAGATTCAATTCTGCCTGGGAGAATTTAAAATTGTTTATTTTCTTTTGAATTACCATGGACACAGAGAAATGCATAAAATAACATTGGTATGAAAAATTGCTTTGTGTCACTACCACATAGGTTTAAAAAACATAGCATACCACAGAAAATCTCTGCATTGTTTGCTGCACCTCTGCTGATTTTTCTGTTGCCCTGTTCTTTGCTTTCCTTTAAATTCTGTGTCAGCTACACTGATGGATGCAGTTCACCCTCTACACATTCTCCCATATTTCCTTTATCAAGTGTTGTGAGTCTCAGATGGTATAGCCCACAGATGTCCATTTAAGTAGAATGTTGCCTTTGTCAAGTGAGAATTTTATCCCAGGAGGCTATGGCTCCCCTATACCTGTAGCTTTCATGTTGACTATGGCTCTAAAGGTAGCAGAGAAAGCATGGATGCTCCAGTGCTTTACATTGGGAATAGACTAAGATAATTCCACATCTGAGATCTAATCCTTGAAGACTTCTGTTTCTTACCCCTTTCTTCTTCCTTTAAAGGCACCTCAATAAAATGTCTCCTTTGAAGAATTCCTGTTTCAGGTTTGATTCTATGTAATCCAGATTAGAATACATCAAATTTTAGTACTCCACTGCTACACAACATGGCACAACAGACTTATGGATTAAAATAGCACATATTTATTACTTGCTAGTTCCCTTGGGTCCGAACCATTTAGAAGGAGCTTAGCTAGTTTCTCTCCAGGACTGTGGTGAAGATGTGTGCTAAGGCTGTTGTTTCACGTGAATTCCAGTCTTCAAAGTTTGCTCCCAAGATTGCTTGGCCTGAAGTAAGAACTTCTGACATTTGTTTCTGTATGTAAGTCAGCTGGAATCCTTCCTTCATGGAGTCTCAAGAAACAGCAAGTGAGAGAGAGGAGATTACAACAAGGCTAACACTTTTAAAACATGCTTTAAAATTATTTTATTAGTAGTCATACAATTCAAATATTTATTGGATGCTACAGGATATTTGGACCAATGCCTATTCTGTAATTTTTAAGCTTTGGAGATAACTGGAAGATTGTTCAGCAGTTAAGAGCATGTACTGCTTCTGGAGAGAACCTTAGTTCACTTCCCAGAACTCACATAGAATGCCTCACAACTACCTGTAACTTCACCTCCAGGAGAACCAATGTGTTCTGACCTCTGAGGACACTGTACTCATGGATGTAGAAGCAGAGATACACATAGTTTAAAATAAATCTTATACCAGTAGAGACATATCTTTGTCCTCACACATTATTTCTTTGTGATAGAAACATTAAAAAATCATTCATTTTAATAATTTTGAAAGATATGGTACCTTATGATAATTATAGTGATATTCTTGGTAAAAAGTTCTCCATAGTCACATTCATATAGTTGGGCATATCACCAGACTTATTCCATCTTATTCTTTGAAAGTCATTGAGATGCATTGATATATGCAAATGACCTTCTACCTATGTGAGTGCCCATGTTTCTTAAACCTTACCAAGCAGAAGAATCATGGTGAAGATGTTAAACTGCAAGAGCTGCATCTGAAGTCTAGAGCATCCACAGGACTGTCATATTGCTTCATCCTCACATTGTTCCAATGGTGCTGATGACATGGGTCTACAATGAGGACCATTTGCTGTACAACAAAGGCCATCCTCAAGTGTAATGTATTCTTAACAATCATATTCCAGGTTCACGCCATTCCACTCAAAACCAGTAACACATAAATATCCCTGGTAGTGGAAGCAGCAAGATTTTTAGTGTGTTGAAGTCTAGCAAGGGTATCCTGGAATGGTAGTTTTACATTTGTTTCACCAAGTCTTTTTTTTATATATTTTTTAATAGGTTTTTCTTTAGTTTTATGGCATTCCTCTACAAATATACTTTTTTCTTTCTCTACCTATCTTTTTTATTGAGTTAATTATTTATTGAGTTTTTAAATGTATTTTGAGTACAACCTAGTTGTTTTTCAGTCCTGCAACAAAATTTCTCATTTTGGCATAATCTCCAAACTTACAGGTATTTTTCTGAAAAGAAATTCTTGGGCTAGTGAGATGGCTTGGCTG
Organism: Bramus lutescens; assembly: GCA_001685075.1. Taxonomy (NCBI): domain Eukaryota; kingdom Metazoa; phylum Chordata; class Mammalia; order Rodentia; family Cricetidae; genus Bramus; species Bramus lutescens. Next base: position 122,015 of record LOEQ01004716.1, on the reverse strand, counting down.
GCATAGGTGTATTGTGCCCAGCCCTGATAATCTGAATTTGGTCCCCAGATTCACCCAAAGTATCAGGAGACAAGGGACCCCCTAGGAGTTATCATCCAAGCTCCAAATGTGTGTTTTGCCACCCTTCCTATTTACCTCACAATGAAATTGTTTTATTTTCAAAAGAGAAATTGTTTATTTTTGAAGAGTTTTTTTTTAAAAAAAAACTATATATACCTGCAGGCATGGAAGCATTTTCTGTAATCTCTTCAGAAAGTTAGGTTGCTCTTTTCACTGCTTCTGTTTTTCACATTATAACGCAAGATTCACTTGGAATAGAGTTTTGTGTGAGGTATAAGATTGAGAATTAATTTATCTCTATTCATGTGTGTGTCTGGTTGTCCTGGGATGATTTTTTGAAGTGTTTTCTTTGTCATAGTGAAGTGTCATGATCTATGTGTCACTTTCTCTGCTCTCTATTCTGGCAATTTGTCTACTACAATCTTGGGCATCTTAGTAGTCTGTCTGCATAGTTTAGTTTTATTGTAAACCTGGAGCTTGACAATATATATTTCTGTTGAATGAAACTCATCTTTTTTTATGTAACAACCATTTTAATTAACTCTCTACCTTACAATAACTTTTATTAATCTTATTTCCATTAGCTTAGATTTTTGACTTAACTTTTCTTTCATCACTTTTCTTTAAGATTTTTATAAACTCCTATTTCAAGTATGTAGACTTAAAGGGTTTGTAGCTAGTCAAAATTTTTAAAAACTCCATAGAAGAAACAATACTTTTAACTAAAGCATGTGATTAATTAATGTTTAATGCAATTACTAAAATATTTTGGTTTAAATTATTGTAACCTTCTCTAATTAGTAATTTATTTCCCTTTTCTCAATTCCCCTTATCTTTTTTGTTGGCATGCACCAAACAAATATTTTATGAACTAGGAAGTTACCTTTCCCTATTGTGATGCCATAACAGTAGTAACAAATATTTTTGATTTCTAACGGATTAATACCTGAGCAACCCTTCAGTAAAGTCTTGGATCTTAGAAATCCTTATTCTAACACCTTTCCCAATAATATGTTATTGTTATGTGTGTTTTAATTTACTCTGTCTCAAATCTCTTAATACATTTGCTTTTGTTTTTAATAATCCTGTTTATTTAACTTTGCCAGGTGTATATCACTTTTTTTCCTTCACATGGGTAGCAATTCTGACGTGTGTAGTATGAATAGATTTGTTATTTTCTGTTTCTGTTGATTCTAGGATCAGGCTTTCAAAGGCCTCCTTTGCCTACTGTTCCCTCTGTGTTTGGCTCATCCTGAATTACCTTGACTCTGATACCTTTTTATGTTTAATAAAGTGTTCAAAACTTACTTTCAGACAGCCCTAAAGGCCTAGGATATTACTGTATTTATTATTTCTAGGGAGAGGGTAGTCAGACTTCCTGGAAGCAGGAGGATTCACTGAAGTAAAGAACTTTGCACTTGGACACTAAAGAGGACTGCCTAGTGACTGGGCCCAAAAGGAACTCTGGCTGAGCTCTTGCCTGTGCCATTTGAGTTGTGCTTGGATACAGCACCTTCCTGAACTTGCACCAAGGCTAGAATATGGCAGTAATCTCGTGACATCTAATTTACCCATCCACTGGTCTAATACACTCCTTTATCTCTTCTGACCAGAAGCCAGAAGTCAAGTGAATCTTGATGCATGCAGTGAAGGCCTAACGACTTGAGAAAGAACAGAGAAGACAGAAAGGCCAAATAGATCTGGATGGCAAATATGAGAAAACACAGATGCTAGACAGGATTTCTCTTCTTTTTTTAAATCTATTATTATTATTATTATTATTATTATTATTA
>LOEQ01004716.1:109444-120098 GCA_001685075.1 Bramus lutescens | reverse complement strand
CCTTGGTGAGCTCCCATTAGATCAGCCCCACTGTCTCAGTGGGTGGGCACACTCTGAATCCCATTGTACATGTTTACCATCACAGAAACCCCTAAGAACAACATGCAGGCTCATTCACACCAGACACCAGTGTGAATCATCTTCATCTGTATCAGCTCATTCAACTTCAGTTTCAGAATTGACTGGACTGAGTTTCTTTTGCTTATTTATCTAATAATGGTGATGCTGATAAGTTGTCAAATATTAAAAATGAAGGAAATAGGAAGAAAAGTAAGTAGAAATAAGTGTCCAGGATTCCTGAGGAAAGGAGATCAAATTGCTTCTGACAGAGATAAATGGAAAACAATAACTTTAAAGCGATTAAAATCTGATTAGTGGTTTAATTAAATGTGTACACAAATAACTTTGGCTTCATAGTCCTCTGAATAGTGTTTAAATGCTATGTGGCATCTAGCACATATGCTGTTAATAATATGTTGGGAGTATTATAGAGTCATTGTCCAGGTCAAGAACCAACCTCCTTTGTGTTAATTATAAATCTTTTTCTAAATGGATAGCCTGACTTCTAGAAAGTTCAGCTTCCTTGATTGCAATCTCAAGGTTACAAGCAATTGTGCAGAACTGCAACAGACCTGAGTGGCTCTATAAGCTTTGCTTAAACAAAACACGATGGTAATCCTGTCTCTGACTCTCCCTCTCAGTTCTAACGTGGAAAAAAAATCAATCAAATGACAAAGGTATACTGTTCCCCTCTAAGAAGCAGAAGGACGACCTGGATTGATTTGAGCTGAGGAGTACTGACAACTCAACTCTACAGCAGCTAGCTCAAACTGCCTTTCCATCCGGGCGCTTAAGCCTGGCCTAGAGCATTTTAGCAGCTCACCCCTGCTGCTGTACGAACCCTGTGTGGCTTCAGAGGCGAAGAGAGTCTTTGAGGTATCTCCTCAAAGCAGGGAAGGACAAGTCTGGAGGCCTCAAATAAATGACAGGGAGGCTCTTGGACCTTCTAATCACATGGTTAGAGTCCTCTTTCATTTGCATTCTCTATAAAGTCTTAAAAAATAATTTCCTAGGAGACTCACCTAAGCCTGGACAATTAGAACGTTATGTTTTGTTCTGTTCTATTGGCTTTCAAGTTTTTCTGCCTTTATAATGTCCTTGATTGCTTTCTAAGCAAGTATTAGCACTTTTTGCTTTAACTTTGCCAAACATTTTCCCCCGAGTCTGAGGCCAAATAGGAATTTATTTAGTCCCTAGATAAATTATTTCATTTTGACTGATAAGTAATTAAAAAATTAGGATTATGCAGATGTCTTACAGGCTTGATTTTAACAGCTGTGAACTGAACAATAGATTTAAATGGTTTTGTTTTTAAAAGTAATTCAGTAAAAATGTGTGATTAAGTTCCAAAGGCTATCAAAATGGTACACACATTTACATATTGTGATTTGTCTGAGATAAGAGATGGGTCAGATAAGTTCCTCATCTGCAGTGTTCCTCATTTGTTTTACCCTTTCCTTCTCCAGTGTTATTCTTTGGGCATTAACTAAAGGCCCGTCTCAGCATAAACTTGGTGCTAGAATAGTGCTCTTGCTAGGGATAGCAGGACTTTTAAGTATGCAGGGTAAAGAGAGAAAGTGAAATCTCTGGAGTGGTCCCCATAATAGACATATTGGGGCCTTGGCTTCTCCTTTCCCATACTACCCCAGGATTACCAGTTCATTCTGAAATAGACTTTTGGCATCTTTTACTGTGTGACCAAAGTTCAGACCATCAGGCTCAAGTGATCATTGCCCTAAAACTATGAAACCAAGATGTAAAATAAATCTTTTTTCTTTTAAGCTGATTGTCTCAGGTATTTTGTTATAGTAAATACACTAACTAGTACAAACACTTTCTGTTCTACCTTCTCAGCTTCCTACACCTCAGCACACTGCTGAGGAAGACAAAGAAACATAGAGGAAGAGATTGTTAAAAGGCAGAAACATCCATGTTTTTAAGAGGAAAACTCAAGTCATAAAACATCAATGATGAACCAATTTACTCAGAGATTTAAATGTTTCCTCTTAGTGTAAAATACCATAAATTATACACAATATTAACATTTATTAATTAATTAATTAGCTAAGTGATTCATTGATCTTCATTCTGGGCCATGCTCATGTAAAACAGATGCTTAATCTGTAAACTAATGTCCAATATTTCTTTATTTGTAATAATATACAAATTAGGCTGTTTTAAAAAGGGCTAAGTGCACATGTATTGTCTTACATTGCATAGAAACCTTGAAAATATTATTGTGGCTTAGTTTTACATATTTTCTATGAAGTCAACATAAGATAGGGAGATATTCTGGACCACTGTTGAAATGACAATAAAATAGGTTTAAGTTATTGTAATCTCCTTTATTGTCTTATAACAGGATCTCTTAGCCAGTCAATTTAAGAAGAAAAGCTACTTAAGCTTTACAGTTCTGAAGCCCAAAATGGAAATGCCCAAGTCTTGAATCATCTCCAGTATCTCATGGTGAAGATGAAAATATAAGAGAGTGTTGGAAGAATTAAAGAGAGGCTGGATCCCTTCATCATAAATTCAGAGACTTGAATCCACTCTCACAACTGAACAAAATCATTCATGAGGGCAGAGCCCAATAACATACTTGCTTTTATTAGTGTGTGTGTGTGTGTGTGTGTGTGCACATGTGTGTATGCCACACGTATATAAGTGTTGAGGCAGGCCAGAGGGGGTGACAGATTACCCGAAGCTAAAACTGCAGGGAATTTTGAGGTGCTTGACATGGATGTTAGGAATTGAACTCACGCTGTTTGGAAAAGCAATAAGGGCTCTTAGCTACTGAGCTATTTCCCTAGCTACTTTGTTCATTTCTCACTCTTATAGTATTATTGTATTAAGATCTCAATGCCTTTTTTTAAAAAATTTAAATTATTTTTAAAAACTTATCTTTTCTCATTTTACATGCTAAATCCATTTCCTTCTCCCTCCCCATTCCTGCTCCCCCCACTTTCCCCTCTTACCCTCCCAACCACTCCTCAGAGAGGGTAGGATTGGATTAAGCAGAAATTTAAGCAATGTATCTATGATGCAAGCTGAGGTATTTTGATAGTATTGTGCAAATTGTATTGTATTGACATAAACATATTAATAAATTATACTTACAGTCAAAACAGTGTAATAAAACTTTGAAATGATGCATTAAAAATTAAAAAAGGATTTTAATATCTAAACTTTTGGGACATTTTCAAACTTCAAAAACTTTCTAATAAAACATTGTTTCTATGAATGCTTCCTGTTAGTCCTAAAAGCCATTTATTCTGTTTTCTTAGCCTAATCATTATTCTGGATTCACTAGTATAACTTATCATGAAAGATATTTTCAATGTATATAATTTTCACTCATTCAACAAATGTACATGGCATACCATCTCAGTGTCATTTATTGTCCTGAACTGTGGTAAACAAAGCCCACATCTCCCTTATCCCCATGTCTCTTACAGGTATGTGAGAAAAAAAGAGAGAAATAAAATACTAAATCTAAAACCATGGAAAGGTAAGTGTATAGTCGCTACAAGAAAATTGAATTAAGTGATCAGATGGTACTTCTCCTCGGAGTTACTTAACGTAACCTGTTTTGAGATTTCTACTTAAGGTTGTACATGGCTCCAAGAGTCATTCTCTTTAATAATCATCAAAGTGAATGGTTTTAGCCGCATCTAGATCAAAGCGCTGTTTTGAATGCAGTGCAGAATTTCTATTCATCGTAAGATCATCACATTAATAAAATTCCTGAGTGTAGGAGAGAACTCACACATCAACATAGCATGCAGATTTAATGTCCCTTTTCAGTATTACTCTGTTTCAAAGGAGAGGTGGGTGGTATGATGGGCTAAAAGGGAATTCTTTGTTATATAGTTGCAAGTAAATTTAAATTTTCAGTGTTTTATTAAGAAACTTCATGAGTGGTCTTAGTTGATGCTGATAGATTGACATGCTCATATTTCCATTCACTGCAGTCATTGAATGCCAACTACCTTGCTCAAAACGGTGGCAGTTGGTTATCTCAGAAGAGACCATGCGCCAGACATGATTGCCAGTGCATACAAATCATGAACAAAGGAACAGAAGCTTGATGGTCATAATAGGCTTGAGGAATGATTGGCCAGTACAATTGGAAGGTTAAGAGAAGTAGAACGGGATGGTGGAAGAAAACAGGCCAAACAGAGCTAAAGTTGACAGGCAGCTGGCTAAGCGTCTGTAGACACTGGAAAGCCGCTGAAATGTGCGTGCGTGTGTGTGTTTGTGTGTGTGTGTACATGCCTGAATTAAAGGAGGGATTTCCTAATATTATTCTGATAAACCCAAGAAAGTGGAATAAAGAGGAGAGCTGTGGGCTGCCAGGCTGTGAGGGCAGATCTAAACAGCAGAATTGGGGTAATTCTTGAGAATTTAATAATAGAATCTCTCAGAAATTTCTGTTTATACTTAAAGTTCTAATGGATTTCAATCCATAACGAAGTAAAAAATGTCAATGAAAACTATCTGGTATTTTGAACTATCTATCTATACCAACAATTTTAGAGTATTCAATTATTTATTTACTTAGGTTGTGACAGAGTCTCACTATGTATCTCAGGGTGGCCTCAAATTGTGGTCTTGTTTTAGAATTCTCAGTGCTGAGATTTTAAGTGTAAATTTTTATGTAATTGAAGAATTATTACATTTATTACATTGGATTCTCTCAGGTCCATGTTGTCTAATATTAAAAAAAATTGAATCAATCAGTAAGAAAACCTTCATCCTTGTTGTTTGCTACAGAATCCTAAACATATCTGGAGCAAATTATTTTAGAAACTACCATAATTAAAATGCACTGTGTCAGCATGTCTGAAGGAACTAGGGTAGGGAACATAGAAGTGTTCGTTTGAATATAGCTTTTAGGCTATTAACAGAAGTTTGAGTTGGAGGCCAAGCAGATCATCGTGGGTCCAGGGAAAGACCAAAGGCAGGCATGAATATTTACTGACATGCAGTTAAGCAAAACAGCCACTCTGCTGTTTGTCTTTTTACTGTCCTGAATATTTGCTTCTTATTAATCTTTTAGGCTGCATTCTTCCTTTGCTGAATCTATTATTAAACACAGAGCAGATACTGTGTTAGCTCTGTTGTTTGGGCTGATGGAAGGAGAGGCATCCATGCAGCTGGAGGAAATGGTTTTACTGATCTAATAGCATGTTGGTGCCTTATCGTGTGCAAGATGCATGTTCATTTGTTTTTAAGTGAGAAAACATATTTCGATACTAGAACACAAAGAGTATCTCATACTTTCTCTAAAATCTTCATCTTACTCTCAGGTAGCTTTTAGAAATTTAAAAGATGTTTTATTGATATAATTTTGTGCTTTAAAAATACATTGGATACCTGCTCATTTCTGAACGGAAACAGAAGAGTAGCAGTGGGGGAGGGGTATATGGGGCAGGAACTGGTAAGAGTGTACCTGAGTTCAGGATATGATCTATAAGAGAGGATTAAAAATACATTGAATTTCATATTTTATTGATAAGCTGAGGATTAATGTTCTATTAATGTATAAAAATTTTATAATCACTTAAAGTATTTTAAAATAAATATTGAGTATTGATACATTGTCAATTCTTTAGTATTCTTGTAATTTATAGATAAATTGAGAACCAGTGAATGTAAATGACTTGCTCAGCTATTGATATTTATATAGATACTGATATTTACATTTAAGATTGTGTGAAACAATTTTATTCTGCTAGTATTTTGAACAACTTTTCTTAGACATAAATGTCCTTCTAGATTACTTTTTCCTATGCAGATGAAGAGGATGAGGAATTGGGAGACATGTTACAGCCATGACTTGACAGTTTGGAAGCAATAAGACCACAATGAAGTAATAAGTGGCAGCCAAACTTCCAGAGCCCCCTTATTAGTTTTTCTAAACAAAGAATTTAATTATGGTCATAGAAAGCTATTGACAACACTAAGAGAAGTGAGACACAAATATTTTAAATAGTATTCTATTCAAGAGATTTATGTTTTTGCCTTTTTGTTTTCCAAATGTGTCATTTTCAGGCAACCCAAAAACTCCACTTCCATTTGACCTGACTGGGCTGTGAGAAGCTGGGTGACTCACTGCTGATGGCTAATGTCATGGTGAGTGGCATCTGCATGGATAGAGTCAGTGATCCCAAACTTTCTAAAGCTCATGTTGTATCTTAAGAATGTATTTGTCTTCCCGAAAGAAAGCTGTGTTCAGTGGCAAGCAAACAAATTTTGATATTTTTAAAAGTCAATTGTGTTAAATTTCTGCAACTGCAACTCGGTCAAGAATTAATATATTTTAGAGCTCATCGAATTAGATTTCTATTGTTGAGGCCTCTTTTTATATAACACCCTGAGTGATTTCTGAGAGGTTAAAAAAATCCTAAAGTAAAGAAAGGTATTTGAGATATGTAGCTGTGAAAACCTTTAAAAACAGTAGATTTGGGCTTGAATTTTGCAGTTTATGTGAACTTGGGCAGAATACACAATATTCTGAGATCCTCTTACAAATTCTGGAAGTAGATATGTCATTATTTATTCCATAAAGATTTGATATGTTAAGGGAGGTTTAAGTGCCAAAGCATGGTGCAATATTAACATGTAAAGTGTTGTCACATGTTCAGAAGGTTGCATTATTTTATGATATATGTTGAGTTGAAATATACCAGGAACATTGCTACTGAATTGCTAAATGTGGCAAATACTGGAGAGTATGAATGAAATTAAGATGTTTGTCATTCATTTCATATTTTCATGTAGTAAGAATTTTACAAAATGTTTTGTAGCTAATAAGCGTAGATAAATCTTTTAAGAGATTTGGATATATAGTTGAAAAATGGTGGTATATATCAACCCACCCAAGTGTTTAAGTTGCTTTGAACTGGAACATCATTGTGCACACAGCCATATTATAAACCTGGGATAATATAATTCAGATGTTATTACAGAATACATCATCAGTCTTTTAAAATGTACTGTGGAACTATATAAAGTTTTGACTTTTGAAAGAGGAACCTGCATTACTTCTTCACTGCAGATATCATTCTCAAACAGGACAAAGAACCTCACGACAGGCTATTCTTTTCTGTATGTCTCACTTTGAAAAAACTCCTTACTATTCCTCTTCTGGACTACTTTTATCCCTAAATTCAGAAGTCTAAATAGTTCAGCTCAACATCTGTGGATACTAGATTTCTGCTATCATAGACTACTAATGTGTCAATCTATTCATAAGAAAAGATCAAACACTATATCCTTGGACAATGCAAGCATGGAACTATACTAGGCCTAAAAATATTCAACAAATGGATAGGATTGTTTAACGTGATTGATTAGTGGTAATTACTAGGGATACAGAATAAGCAAGATTTTTTTTTTTGTGCTTCAGAAGTTTCTGACCTATGTAGTGGCACAAAAATCATCTCCCCCTGATTTTTATTGTTTAATCTAGTGTAGAAGATGTTCACATATTAGTAAGCAAATATAAACATAATTACTTTTTATCCACTGTCTAAGCTATTGCTCTCTGTGGTATATTGGTCAGCCTTTAGGTAAACAGAAATAGTATGAGACATATTCTTTTCTTTTTCTTTTTCTTTTTTTTTTAAGTTATTACCCAGGGAATAATTCAGGAAGAAGAGTGATGGAAGGTGGCCTATGTGCCAACTACCTCAGATCTAAAATTCTCAGCAGTTTGGAAAAGTGGGGAATGACTTCTAGTTGAAACTGACCTGGGAGGCTTCACAGAGTTAAGCCCCGGACAATACTTCAGCACTTACTTTACACGTGTGCTGGTTTGCCAGGCCTGAGTAGAGCCAGCAGAGCTCAGGAAATTCCTATTTTCCACCTTTCTTTAAAGACCTTCTCTCTGCTAAAGCAGCTCAATTAGACTCAACCATTGCTCATTTCTTATTAGTTGCATTATGCCAAGGATTCAGTTAGTTTAAGGTGAGCAGCAGCAAGTCATGCCGTCCTGAGATTAATAAAACTGATCTGAGCAAATGTAGGCATTATACTGGTTGTCTCTTTTCACTGAGTTTCAATTTAAGCCTTTGACTTCTAGACCATGTGTAGCCAGCTGGTCGTCAGGACATTTTCCTAAATTTTGGGATAGAAATGAACACTCATTGTACACTCTTCCTTAACGTCCTCAAATATTATTTTAACCATAAGATATAACTGGAAGCTTCTGGCATAATTTTGTCATATTACTTGAAGTTTAGCTTTTCAACAACCTGGTCTCTAGTACTTTTATTTTAAGACTACAAATGGCACATGAAATATTATGCTGAAGTGTGTGTGTGTGTGTGTGTGTGTGTGTGTGTGATATTCTCCTACCGCCAAAGAGGTGACTGCTTATAAGGAAATGAAAATAAAATTTTCATAGGGTGCAAGGCAGAGCAAACGCTCATCATAGCCCCCTCTGACAAGTCTCCTTCAAGAGCCTGTCCACAGTTTGAAGATTCACTCTTTACTCAATTTGCATCCTTGGCCCAATGAATGTTTTATGACCTCCCTCTATGAGCACTCACAGCCAGAAGGAGGTAATGTAAAATTGATCTGTATATTAAAACTGCTGAGCCAAGCAGACTTGCTCTTGGAATTACACTGATTATCTGTGTGTGTTTCAACGGGCCCGATTGAAGCAACAAAGCATTTGAAAAAGACACCCACTAGCTGCATTTTCTATGGCAGCAGTTTTCTTCCTTTCCTTACTCTCCTAACCCTGTGGACTAACTCTTACATTCACGTCTTTAACGCCCCTTTTGGTTCATGAATAGCAATAAACATTTTCAGGAGAGACGCTACCTTGCTATTATATTCAACAATATATTATCTGTAGGACAATAGGAAAGATATGGACTTTTGAATCAAGTACAGAGGGGCTATTTATTTGCTATGTGATTTTAAGAAAACTGTTTTATCTGTTGTTCTTATATTACTATTTGAAAGCACAGATAATAATACCTACCACTGTGAATTGCCACATATGTAGCTTATATGGCTAGGCTTCTGCTTCCTGTGATTGTAAAATGAATGGGACCCACTTTATTTAGTACCCAACTTATGATGTTGTGGATTAATACTGGCATGACGGGACCTTTAAATTATGCTTAGTTTTTCTAGACGTGATGTCAACTTTTTCTTACATTACTCATCATCCAGTTTCTTCCTTCTTGAGAAGCTCCCAAGATATTTATTTATTCATTGATGTTCTTATTGGACATACATTTTGTGTGAGGATGTTTTCTGGTATGTGAGTTGAATAATAAATGGAATAGGTGGGGTGGCTACTTTCAGGGAGCTTGTAAGCAATGACAGTTGAGGGTTCAGGAGTTAGACAAAATGTATTAAGAATTATGAATAGAAAAATACTTCAAAAGATATGAAACAGAACAATCATGCATAAATCACCTGGCAAGGTGGCTAAAGAAGGCAACATGAGAGAGGGCTTACTGTAGTTTTCTCCAAGGTCTTAGTATTTGAGGAATAATGTTCATGTTGTCAAACTCCCTTCTGAATATTTATGATTATTTCCACACATTTACATTGTACTCACCTTTTGACAGGGAAACTTCTTTTTGTAAAGGGTAGTAGTTAATTCAGAGACTAATAACTAGTCAAGGCATTGAAGGTCAGTCAACTGGAGTGCTCAGCTGTGCACTACTGGGCACACTTACATCACCTTTCCCAAAGGCTCAGGGAAAAGGGAAGCCATGGGGAATGCTATAGATTGCTGACTTCTAGACATGATGGGTATTGTAAACATCAGTTGTAACTGTGACTGTCTGCACTGGAAATGCAATCAGATCAGTCAAAATTCAAGGAAGGATGAAGAGGGGTTTCTGAAGTCCACCCTAGGTAGGAGGGACTATTTTCACCTGATGTCTGCAGAAGAGAGAGAGTCACATCTCTTTGGAATTAGACATGGTTGCTGTTAGGTCATGTCAGCCTTAGCTGATGACTCCACAGGTATGAACACATGGGCAGTGCTTATTGGAGTAAAGAAGTTATTAATAAGAAAAAGCAAAAGATGACCTAAAATTGGGAGACAGATGGGTTGGACGGCAATCGGGAAAGTTGGAGGCAGGTAATGGTGAATTGATATGAACAAAATAGATTTTAGAAATGTGTGAAATCTTCAAAGAGAGAAATAGAAATATTATTATGAAAAAGAAAAAATGTCTGAAGAGATGTTTATAAAGAGAAACTGAGTTCATTTTGCAATATTCTTGTCATGGGGCTCAACAGTGCTTGTAACATCAGCTCCAGAGAATCCAATGCTCTCTTATGGATTCTTTGGACACCTACACTCACACATGCATATACTCTTCCATTCCTTTGACAAATACGTAAAAATAAATAAGTACTTATAAAATATAAAAAGTAAAAGGTGCTATGAACATAGTTGAACAAATGCTTTTGTAGTATGATAGGGCGTCTCGGGTATATTCCCAGGAGTGGTATTGCTGGATAATGGGGTAGGTTGATCCCGAAATTCCTGAGACACCACCATACTGATTTCCAAAGCGGTTGCAAAAGTTTGCATTCCCACCAGCAATGGATGAGT
>LOEQ01004716.1:82701-94440 GCA_001685075.1 Bramus lutescens | reverse complement strand
CTTCCTTCCTTCCTTCCCTTCTCTCCCTCCTTCCTTTCCTCCCTCTCCCTCTCTCACCCAGTGGATAAGTTCATAAAATGTATTTGATTTTGGAGCTCCATTGAGCTACAATTAACATGAAGCTCTACAGCTACACAATTTCAGATGTATAAAAGTTTACTAAAGTGTATAAACTTTTGTCGGATTGATCTTGATTCATGATTTTTTATTTGCAAGTCATTAATAACAAAGTTCAAATTATAAAATTAAATAACCTGTGGACATGAAACCATTTGAGTTATTTTAAGAGAAAAGAAAATTTAACATTTGAGTTTTTGTTCATTGATTTTGATTCTTGTCTAATCACTCTAAAGCACTGAGCACTGTTGTGTGAAATAAACCATTTTTGATTTTGGTCATGAGCACTACAGGATGGCTTCAGTATTTACTCCTTCACTTTCATAAAGCATCAAACTTTCACCATGTGAGTCAAATGCTTGCTTGAATGATGAAGAGTAGGTATGTTTGTAGATGATCACTTTAGAGGGAATGGACTGAGAAGGGTGTCAGGTTCAGTGGCAAGTTTGACACTTTATGTTGATCTGATAAATGGGGAGGCTTTTGGCAGAAGGGGAGAAGGAAAATTCAATGTGGTGGGCATCCATAAACCTTTAGATAATTTTCTATAAAAATACAGTGAAGTGGTGAAGTTATAGGAAGAGATATAGAGACTAGGAACATTAATTAAATTAATTTTTTTAGGTAAGAGATTTCAATGGTTAATTTCATTATGCCCAGATATTGCTTGTTTCAAATGTGTCATTTAGAGTGAGAAAAAAGCATATTCTTCTTTCTACTGAGTCAGCCTCATCCAATTTATTGTAGCTCTGAGAAGAATAAAAAGCTGACTAAGAGGGAACTTACCCTCTGTCAGTTAGATATCTGTGATCTGGGACATCCGTCTTCTCAGGCCTTCAGATGGGACCGTGAGCTCTTCTGTCCTCACTAACTGAGTTCACACTGAAACTGTCATCATCTTTTGTGTATCCACATGTCACTGTCTGACTCCTGAGGCTTCTCAGATTCCATAACTGTTTAATCAAGTTCTGCAGAAAAACACACTTATCTATCTTTCCACATACCCTTCTATTGTTTCTTCATCCTGATACTCTTAACATATTACAACAGAGATTTTATAAACGAATTCTTGTGCTGTGTGAAATCATAATTCTCCTGCGATCTGACAAGACATCATTTTGGGGAAATCTTCTTAGCTAACCAAGGGGCAGTGGCATTTAATGAACAGGGCAGCTTGTAGCCAGCTTATATAAAAACAACAAGAAAGACCATATGAAGGCCCAACTGTGTGCGAGGCTCTGATGAGAGTTTGTGAAGGTCTCTGTAAATATCTTTATTTATTATTTTTTTTTACCAAAGTTTAAAGCAAGTTCTGCAGTTAAGAAGAGCAGATTTGAGAACTGAAAGGTTGATAATTGATGCACAGACATGCACTGAAAAATCGGTAAGTTTAAATAAAAAGAAAAAAGCTCTAGCAAATGTTAAACTGGTAATCAAAATTCCAACTCTGATAACTAATTTATATTTTCTTCTTAGTTTATCAATGTAGTATTTTAATCACAAGCAAAACAATGAGATGCTTAGGGTTTGTGGTTTGTGTAGAGCAGATAATAAAGCAAAAGTACTTGGGTGTCAGGTGTTGATGAGGAATCCAGATCTCTCTACTACACATGAGGATCCCTCACTTGAACATTGTTTTGCTTCTGGAGGGAGTAACTTTCTTCTCTGAAATCCATTCAGTGGGACTTCACAAATATTCAGTAACTTTGTCTTTAAAGAATCTCAAATGTTAACTTGGACTTTTCCTTTTCCTCTAAAGTAGGGAGTAATTTGCAATTAACCTATGTGCAGACTTTGTTCTATTAACTATAGAGGGTTATGCAAACTTTAGTTTATTCTTCATATAACTGTCATTTGTCCATAGGAGGCTGGTTACACTTTGCATATAGTCAGTGTTTCTAAATAGGACCCTTCTTTCCCAAAAAAAGTCACTAGAAGGCAGGTAATGGTGACACATACCTTTAATGCCAGGATTTAGGAGTCAGGCAGATGGATCTCTGTGAGTTCAAGATTACCTACCCTGGGCCACACAAGATCAATGCAGAAGCAAATCCAGGTGGTGGTGACCTACACCTTTAATCCCAGGACTAGGGAGTCAGGCCTTTAATCCTAGCACAAGAGGGAATATAAAATGGGAGGAGAGAGAGGCTTAGTCTACTTAGTCCACAGTAGTCAAGCCTTGGTAGAAGTAAGCCTCCTCTTTGCTTTGCTTTTCTGACCTTCAGGTTGAACTGCAATTTCTGTCCCTGGGTTTTTACTGTTTGTGCTACAGAGCACAGTGTCCTGAGTTGCAAGGTGGATAAGAGTAGAAGGGTAGACATCTAGGTAGAGAAATGAAGCCAAACCACCCACAGAGATTGAAAGCAATAAGCAGGGGAGTCCTTGTCCCTGCTCTTCTATCTTTGCTTTTCTTTACCTTTCTTTTTCTGTTAGGATCTTTTTGAGGTATGAGCATGAATAGATGCTTGCTTGCTGTCCTTTTAATGGGAGTCTTGTTCTAACTTTTGGTAGTTTTTGGCAGTATCCACTTTAAATGTAAGCATGGAATTATTTTGTGGAAAGGCAGTATAATCTGAAGAGTGTTGTTCTGTTGTCTTAAGTGAATTTTCCAAGTTTTGCCTTCTATGTTGCAAATGTTTATTTTTTTTCCGTCAAGGGAGTGTGTGTGTGTGTGTGTGTGTGTGTGTGTGTGACTAGCAATTGTAGTGGAGTTTGTGTTTGGTGGAGGTTGCTGTCTGAGATATGAACTGTTTTCACTGTGCTTTTATGTTGTTATGTTTATATAAGGAAGGAGCAGTTAAACACCACTGAGGAAATCAGTGGTAATAACATCTTGGGAATCTTGTTGCTGGCAGTGGTAGTGATGTTTAATTTTATTTTGTACATATATTATTTATGAAAAAGAAATTTAAATCCTGCCAAAACACATTTCAGCAGATTTGGAAATGGTACCTGAAGAAAAATTGTCTAGTGAGAATCAACAGGCTTTGTGGCCTGTTTTATAAGTATGCCTTTTGTTGTTTACTTTATAAATCATGCATGTTAAGAGAGAAAAAAACCAAAATGATTTATTAAATGTTTATGAGAAATTCTAGTATGCCTTGTTTTGAAAGTCCAAGGAGCAGACAATTAGCTCAGGGATTTGTCGTTCAGGTTATTGATCACAATAGGAGTCTAAATGAAGAGAGAGCAGAAATTTCTTTTCAAATAAACTTCCAATGCTAAGATAAAATAACCCTAATTGTGAATTCTGTTTCTTTCTCCAGAATTTATCACCAACATCCTACAGCACAAAGACTGTTATAGCCTTTGACGCAAAGGGAAATAGGAAGTTCCAAAGGAGGTTGTATTTAGCCTCTTTTATCAGTTTCCTTGAGGAAGGCAGACATGTTTTTGTTTTTATCTTTCTTCCTGCTAAGGAATGGAAGGTGTAGGAATATAGATCTTGTGGCTGGGAAGGCCAAATAACTCTATCCGTTTGATTGAAGATGTCAGAGATGCTGTGGGAAACAAGTGAAGCAGAGCTCAGAGGTGGAAAGGTTTGACACGCGGCAACTGCAGGGCACGCTTTGTTTGTGTTTTGATTTAGTACACCCACTGGGCTTAAATGCTTATTATACCAGGAGAATGAGTCGTGATTTGCAAAGATGAATAGAGTATGTTTTGTAAACATTTGTCCCTCTTTTACCCCAGATTCCAATAAAAAATAAAAATTAAAGTAAAAGTAAATACATGGATAAAAGTTAATTTTAGATCTTGTGTAGTATCTGGTAGACATTTACATTTTTGGTCCTTATTGAGAATCGGGTGTTTTTTGTATGTTGAAATTTCAGGTAACATTTTAATAGAAAGTGACCTTGACCCCCAGCAAGGCTCAGTCACATGCGTGGCAGCTACAGTGTTTGCGATTTAAAAATAATAACTAAAATAAATAAATAAAAAAACAGGGCTCACACCAAAGAAAGTGTATCATACCCATAATTATTCTTGCATTCTTAATTTTTTCCTATGTTTGCTTTTGTGCATTTTGATGAGGCACTTCATTCCCCAGTGCCTTAGTTTTCATACGCCCACAGAGGGGTCCATAATATGCTTTTATAACCCTGCTGAGAGGATCAATGAGGTCCGTGTACATGAAGGGGCTTAATAAATAGTATGTGATTTGAGCTTTCTGGATGAAAGGTGCTACGTGAGTACAAAGTAGAACAGCCTCCCACAGGTAATGCCTTTGCCTGGATGGCTCTGATTATAGGCTTTCTTTATCTCTTCAAAGCAGAGATTTTTCTCCTTGATTCCTTCCTGTGCCTTTGTTGCAGAAGCGAAGATGCCTATTTACTCAGTTCATTTTCCTTTTGAGCATGCACACACCAATCACCTCACACACTTTCAAGAAGATTTGTTTGCTTAAGTGCACACATGGCCAATCACATAGACACAAATGTTGGAAAGGAACAGTATAAAAGAAACGTTCCGTGCACATCAAACACCAGGTGGCTCTCAGAACCTCTGCCGTCTCAGGTGAAACCATATTCAGAATATGAATTTTAAAGTGAGGAGATTGTACTCCAGGAATGTTGAATGAGGACTTTTGTTATAATTATTTAAATTTAGCTTTGTAGGTTTTCCTTTGGTGTGCCATTCTGGATAAAACTGTTAACAGTAAGGAGTTTTACACAATACAATATTTCCAAAATTTTCACAGTGTTATTTAATTTGATCCTCACAACATCCTCAGGTGGAAAGAAAATCTGAATGCTCAGAAAGATTGGATACCTTGTCAAAATTATCATCCTCTTATGTGTTAATATATAGTTTATAACATACATTCAGTATTTTTGTACATTTCTGGGATGACAACTGAATTTCATCTCATACTCATTTTTTTATTTTTTGAGATTAACATATTTATTTACATCATGAGCCCCTTAACTTTCTTACGTATGATATATTATATATTACAATATATAATATATATATTCCTAAATACATAGTATAACTTGCTCAGTTTGTATCATATTACTTATGTTTTCAGAGCTGACCTTTTGATACTAGAGAAGCAATTGGTGCGCTCTTCCCTGAGGAATATTATTCCTCATCCACCAGCATTCCTTAGCTGCCTATAGTTTCTGCATAGTATTTAGGCCTCCTGGCCCTTTGTCCATCAGCTCCTGTTTAGTGAGATGTGGGTGTAGCTTCTGACATTACTAGGACACATATCTCACAATAAACCCCTTCTTCCTCTGGCTTTTACAACTCCCTCCCACACAACTTAGCCCTGTTTGCACAATAATTGTTGTTAGGAGAGGCTGCTTGTTCATTTCTAGGCTGCCCAGCCCCGAAATAATCACACAGAAACTGTATTATTTAAATCACTGCTTGGCCCATTAGCTCTAGGTTCTTATTGTCTAACTCTTACATATTAATTTAACCCGTTCTATTAATCTATGTATTGCCACGTGGCTGTGGCTACCAGGCTAAAGTTCTGACGTTTGTCTCCTGCGGGGCTATATGGCTTCTCTTTACTCTGCCTTCTTCCTCCCAGCATTCAGTTTTGTTTTCCCCACCTAGCTCTGTTCCCCTATAGCTCTGTTGTGGGCCCAAAGCAGTTCCTTTATTAACCA
This sequence comes from Bramus lutescens, assembly GCA_001685075.1. NCBI lineage: Eukaryota > Metazoa > Chordata > Mammalia > Rodentia > Cricetidae > Bramus > Bramus lutescens. Next base: position 88,702 of record LOEQ01004716.1, on the reverse strand, counting down.
ATGATAGTCACAGTATACAGAGGGGAATCCCACATCAAATAATCCTTCTGCCTTAGTTGCAGTAGTTGTATTATAAATGGATCCACTGTGACTAGGCTTCACAACTCTGCATTTTGAAGGGTGTAGTTTCTTATAATCCTCTCCATCTGTTGGAAAGAGATATATCTTTGATGAGAGGTGAAGACTAGACTTCTCTGTTGGTATAAGGACAAATATTTAAAGTGTTTAGGGATTGTGCTAGGTTAGTACATTGTTGGTTGTAGGATCCATGACATTTTTAGGCCTGAGTAGTTTTCTAGGTTTCTAGTACTAGGCTTGATTTTTGCCTTTTTTAAAAAAATTATTTAACTCCAATTAGAAAGTATTGTCTGTTACTAAGGTTAGTTATTGTGCCAATACTAAACCCTTATAATTTTATGTCATGCTTCTCAGTGTTGTGTGTCGAAAGCTTCACAGTCACATAGGACTGTTGGTTGTTCTTTCTTGTGGAAGCTTGAAGGGTGTTTTCTGGCCCCATAGAAGCTAATCCTTCAAGAGGAGGCATTCAGGTTAGTTCCAGCTTAGGGGCCTCTAGGCTATCTGAAGTACATAGTATCTTCAACAACAGAAATTTACCTTACATCTCTTGGGAGTGAGGGGGAATCAAGGGTAAGAGCAATAGCCTGTAGTGTTTTAGGAGTCTTTTGGACAACCCTGATCAACAACTCAAAGGAGGGATTCTTATGCCTGGTGTTGGGGTTTTGTTATGCAGTCTTTGGTTCTTGGAGGAAGCATTATCAGCCTATACAGAAAATTTTCATTTTAATTATATATGCATTTTATTCACCAACTTAGGTATATTATAGATATCATTAGATAGATACTTATGATTCCTTATGACTTTTAAGTAATAGAGATATCTGTAAAAGTTAGAAGGAATCATGCTGTTAATGGTATGATTTCTTTTAAAAATATTTTTGTTTTATAAGTATTAGTTTCTTGACTGTATCTGTGTATGTGTACTACATGAACACCTATTGCCCACAGAAACTAGCAAGGTTAACAGATCTTCTGGAACTGGAATTACAGTCTGTTGTCACCTACCATGTGCATGCCAGGAACTGAACCCAGGTCATCTATAATAGCAGCAAGGGATCTGAACCCTTGAGTCATCTCTGTCAGGCCATCATTTCTGATTTCTGATAGTTAATAGAAGCTATCTTAGTGCTCTGCTTAACTATATACATAATCCGAGGGAAATGATATAGAAATGGATTAGTAATATCTAGTGTGTGAGGGAGCAAGATAGACTAAATGGAGCAATTGTCCAGCATATGAAAAATCAACATAATGTTTGTGCTTCCAAAGCAAGATTTCTTTGCCAGCTATTTTCCAAGTAAAATGGGCATTTCTGAACAAGGTGCATCATGGTGGGGGATTGGCCTGATGGTTAGGTATGATTTACAAGATATCACCATGGTCTTTCAGAGAATTTATCTAATTACCATTACGCATAGATATTTTGGACTAGAAATGGGGCGTGTATGATGATATGGGCACACATTTCCTTGACCTCTATCTCCATCTTATACTTGCTCATCATCACAAAGATGCCCAATTCTTAGAACCTCAGAGGGTAATTGCATTCACTCAGATGTAGGTAGAAAATGTGAAGTGAGGTCAAGCTGTCAGAATATAGTAGTGGTACCTAAAGTACTTCTCCTTAAATACTCATTTTTGATTTAAAGACTATAGAAGGGGTTTTAATCTGACATAGAAGCAGTGCAGCAGGAGCTATAATTCTGTGTCAGGTACATTGCCACCTGTATCCTCTATTGGCAAGGATAACATTGACTGCTGAGTTAAGTTATTCAGGGACAGCATTATTATGAAAAATAACAGTGCTATCAACCACAGGAAGTATCCGTTCCTAGCAGACCCATCAGAAGACATATCATGTGGCTTTTAAGAAAATGATACAAGGCTCATCTATTTAAAATAGTTTCCGGAGCTGGCTATACTTGAGTGCATGTCCATCTAATATTTTCTCATCAGTTTGCAGACAATTGGCCCACTTTGGTGATGACTCACTCAGTTCCTCTTTCAGTTTTGGCACTGAAAACTGTGTATCTCTGATATAAAAAAGAAATATTTCCATACTCTTGCCTTAAAGTTAGATCTAGAAATAGATGACCTGTTATTTTGTAATGTTAACCAGAAAGTCTTTTTGTAATCATATATTTTTTATAAAATGTGTTCTAATATGTTTTATTGATGAAAAGGACCATATAAAAGCATGTATTAGAATCTCTCACTGTCCAATCAGCTTTCAAATGTGAGTCTCAGACACCCATCTTTGAGTTCCGGATCATATGCATTAGTTCAAAAATAGATTTGGGAGTAGAATAAGCCAAGAAGATGGATGGCATCCCTCATGGATGCTTCCGTATGGTGCTCTTGCAAATGTCATATGATCATATTCTACAAATTTACTTCTTAAATATTCCCTGAACCTGAGTGGACACATTATCAGCATTGGGTCTAACTTTATGCTTAGCTGCTCATCTTTATGTAGAGTTTCCATGGAGCTCTAAACATCTTTTCTATGTTTGCTCTGTTCCACCTCCCATTTATTCTCCAGAATGAGCTCTTCACATGTAGCTCATATAGATTCTTGACTACAAAGCTGGGGAGTAAGAACATTTTTAAACATCTTGGTTCTACTTCAATGGCTGGGTTTTGGAGAATTCAAAAAGTCCTCAGGTGAAGAAAGTCAGAGTAAGACTTTGTAGCTACCATCTCTGCATTGTTAAGCAAATTTCTGCATTTTGTTAAAGCTTCTTCATGTTTTCTTATCTGTACAACAGGAATGACATTCATCTTTAACTTACAGGTGTTTTAAGACATCAAATAAGATCAAACCTGTTAAATTTCAATGCAGTGCTAAGATTCATATAGTGAAGACGATTCTTGGAGTCCAGAAGCCAGCTTCTTTGACTTCCACCAACTCCATAATCTTTGTGCCTGGTGGCATCCATGAGAAATTTTCATGGAGGTTCCCTATGTCATGTTTCAAATTGTTCACTTTGTTTAGATCTTCTATACTAGACAATGAACACTAAGCCTTTGCTACAGGGTAAATCTACCTTTGTCTTATCCCTGTTGCTTCCTTTACTTAGATTACTGCAGCGATTCAAACTGCATCTATTTTTCTTGTTAAGACTTCCATCCTCATTCTGAGATAAACTAATCTATGAACACAAGATGGATCGGCTGTTGAAAGTATGTTAGGGCTTGTGAGGAGAGGAGGGATGGAGAGAGAACAAGGAGGTAAATATTCAATATCTAAGTCATTTTTTTGCATAAAAACTCCTGGCCTCTTTTTCCTTGTATAAGGTTGCTTTTAATAATTTATTGTTACTCTACCGATCTCATTGTTACGCCCCTTGATTTGGTATCCTTTATGGCTGAGTTCGAGCTAAACCCAGAGGTAGAACTTGTCCTTTGTATGTGATCTTCATCTCATTCTTTGCCTGTTTATTTATTACTAGTTCTTTATATCTCAGGTCAAATTCACTCAGAAAAGCCTTTGAGGATGTACCAGGTCAGAATATCTATGATTATTTCAGATTTTGTATTTTTCGGTTTTCCTGCTCATCATAATCTGTAGTAATACTTTTAATGTATACATTGCATCCCTTCCCATCACAACAAGGCTTAGGGCTATACCTATAAAAATAGAAACTAGGGAGGTAGAGTATGTGGTATGCAGTAAATAAACATTTTGTTGAAAAATGGATTTTTTTTCATATGCTCAGAATGTCCGTACTGCCTTTAAAGATTTACTCTTAACTGTTAAGGTTTTTAAATCTGCAAGGAACAAGAATTTTGTAGGTATCTATTCCTAATTACATTTTAGCTGAAGAGCAATCACATGTTTAGATTTTCCTACTGCTGTCATTGGCCAAGCATAGGAGTTGGTCATTGCTGTTTTCTGATGAACAAATTATTTATTACAAACTATTGGCATTTAGAATTAATTTTTGATAAAACATTATAGGCTACATAGTAATTCATAAGCATACACACAAGGAGATAAGGATTTCCTTTATATTTAAACCTATTTCTCTCCCTATAACTTTAAGAAATGATGGTAGGCAGCAGCCATCCATAGGTGACCTGATGAGATACAAGTTAAAATACATGGAATATTTAAATCTTCTCCTTTAACCCACAACTCTCCATTGCAATTTTTTTAAAAAAGTACTGCATGATTATTTTAAAGGATTAATTTTATTTGGCAGTCGTTCCAAGATTCTGCTTTGAAAAATCACTTTGGGAATTAAGAAATACATTAGCTTTCCAAACATGCCCATCTTGATACCTTTGAATCTGAGTGCTCCAAGCTTGCTTCTCTCCCTTTTCTTACCACCCTAGTTAACTTCGATAAGGAGTGAGACCCTAGCTGATTGTCAATTAATAATTAGTAAAGTAGTGAACAGACTCAGAGTACTTGGAAATCAGTTGCATTTTCATTCATATGGATTCCATATGCTTGGGAATCTTATTGAAACTGAATACATCTTTTCATTGTGTCATAAATTGATCTTTTAAACTCACTTTGCTCACTGGAATAGGTCCAGTCTACATGGCAACAACAAAATAAAACAAATGTTAGTCTTATGTTCCACAGTGTCAGTGTTTGCCTGAGCCTTTCAAATATTTAGAAGATGTGTCAGTCCTTTCATAGGTTGCCAGACTTTCCTGTCATGAGAACGGTTTACATGGGCCATTTGAGAATATTGATTCTATTTTCCGAAGTGTGGAAGTTTTGGGAACACTGCAGAATGTTAGGAAGGAGCAAATTAAGTTTCTATCATGACACCATTCTAACTTATGAGGTACCAAGATTTCTTGGTGCTTCTAATAAAAGTCTTATACCAATTTTACCTTTATACTTTTTCCATAAATACATATAATTTATATAGAGCAGTTTTTGAAGTATCAATATTATATTATCTAGTCAATGGGTAGTCTATAATTTGTCTAATAACTTCTGTTACTGGACATTCAGGGTGTTTTAAATAACTTAGCATTTTAAATATTATTGTAATGAGCAGTTATATGCAAAGATATTTTGCTTTTTTTCTTAAAAGAGATTCAGAGTGTTACTATTCCTGTTGGGTTTTTGAAGTGTTGAAATTACTAACGTTCTTCCCCTGGCAGAGCTATCTAGTCTCCGAAGAACCAAACTCTGATCTCCCATGATGATTCTGTACTAGCTTCATTCAATTGCATAGCTTCAAATGCCATTTCAGTCATCTTTTCATTTATCTGGCTCAAAAAAAAAACACATCTTCTTTGGAAATAGAACAGTGGTTTTTACAGTGTTGGTGAAATATTCAGAATCTATGCCTGTACTTTTTATAAGCTACCACCACTGTTTCTCACACTGAATGCCTTCTATTTCATCAAGAGAATGAATGGTAAATCTGCAGATACTATGGCCACTTAGGTATAATGAATGCGATTAAATAATAGACCAAAAATTTCAGGATAGTTAGGTAGTCAGGTTGAGAATCATAACTAAAAAAGCGACAATGTTCTTTATAGTTCCTGTTAACATTTCTGTTTCCAGAACACTGTGTTATAGGTAAATTTATTATGATGTGAGCTTGTTTTGTTTTGTGTAAGGTGATTTGAGATAAAACCTCCAATACTGAGTCCCTAGGACTGCTAAAGTCAACACACGTTTCTTTCTACCTTAGTCTAAATAGAGGGATGTTCATTATTTTTATGCCTATTCCTCTGGCTGTTAGTGGCAGTCTATTTCTAGAACAGCAAATGTAGTCAACACATCCTTGAAGGACTTTCTTGCTGCTTATGGTTAAAAGTCAGAATTCTCCTAGAGGGCCAACATTCTAGCAAGCAAATATTACTTACAGATTAGTGTGTGTTTATCTGTCTGTCTATTTGTCTGTCTATCTGTCTATCTATCTATCTATCTATCTATCTATCTATC
>LOEQ01004716.1:72684-82691 GCA_001685075.1 Bramus lutescens | reverse complement strand
CTATCTATCTATCTATCTATCTATCTATCTATCTATCTATCTAATCTATTTATTATTTGACACAAGGTCTAACTATGAGTCTAGGGTTATCTCATTATCATGTACTCAGAACCCTCCTTTTTCAGTCTTTCATGTGCTGTGATTGTAGGTATGGGCCATTGTATCTTGCTCTAGCTTAAATTTTCCATAGTATTTATCCAAGTAGTTTAATTGTGTGGAAATATTTTCTGCTGTCCCATTCAGCACTGTGGGGTGTCTTGAAGATAGATGATCAACCATCCTGGTAGCTACCGCAGCAGTGAGTGTTAGGCAGGCTCTTGCGGTTTCAAGAGGTATCTGATGGAAGCTCCTTGTTTCTTTTTCAGCTTTTTTTGTGCTATGACTTCTGTGATGACACTACATAAGACACCTGGAGGAAACTTTGCGGCAATAAAACTTGTGCAAATTACAAACTGGGATCTGGGCTAATTAAGAATAGCACTTTAGAGATAAATTCTTCTCTCAATACAGGTGTTCTTGACTTGCATGTTATAAGATGCAAAGGCCATTCAGAGCCAAACAGTTCAAGTCAACTTGATGTCCTTGTATTTGATTTTCTTCTTGTCTAGGTAGTCCTCTGTTATATTCCCTTGGATGACTTTTAAGTAGTCTAACAGTGGCATGTTTAGCTCTCTGATTTAGGTAAAGCTAAGGGCAATACTGCAACATCTGCTTTCTCAGTGCGAAGACTTTTTAAATAGAAGTATTTGGGAATGAGCCTGGAAGGATCACATACCAAACTTTGGCCACTGCCACTTGAAGAACCCCCTTCTCTAAACCAGGCTGCCACCTGGACAACTACAGCATACTTTTATTACTTTGGTCTGATTTCTTGATTTTTGTCTCTGTCAGACAGGTGTACTCTACTTGATGGCATTAATATTTGTCACAAGGATAAGGTCTTGCATTCTTGTTATTTACTATCTTCTGAAAGATAATCCCCATTTGGGCCATGCACATTTATTACTATTACACTGCCCTACAGGTCTTAAGTTTATTAAAACTTCATATTTTGTTTTTATTCTCTGAGGAAATTTATTAGAATGGCCAAACTTCCCCCAATAAAGAGATACATTTATGTTTTATATTCATATTTTCTTCATCTTTATGAAAATTTAAATGTCTTGTCTAATTATTAATGCCACTGGCATGATATTTTAATGTGATAAGAAAGCAGGGTAGAAGGGTATGGCACACACAAAACAGTGAAAAAGTAAAAGCAAAACATGCCCCTGACAATGCTGAAGCATGCATGGGCAGCCCAGTTATGTTTGATTTCATGGTCTGAGTTAATGTCGATGACTGACCAGGTCACTTCCTCAAGGAACAGGTTCCACTGTGATATGAACTCGGATCGCTGGATTCAGAATCCAGAGCGTTAGCCATTACACCATGGGAGCTGGTATTGGCACACATGGTTACCAAATAATGTTTGTTTGATGCTAAATTTGGTGTAATAAATTTTGAAAAGAATATTATCTATAGTATGTGTACCAAAGGGGATCAGAGTGCTGTCCTCTCAAGCAAATGACCTTTTCCTTCCTTCAGGCTGCCATCCTGTTCTGCCCGTACCCTTAGGTTAGGAGAAAAATCTGCGTGGGTGGTGGAAATATTAGCAACTTTGTAATGCAGAGCCTGAGGATTCAGTTTTAAGCCAACTTTGCTCTTGGGGTCACTCTTGGTTCTTGTAGCCGGGTGTTAGGGTGAGCTTTAGTTGCTGCGGGTAAAACTTCCTCACAACGACTTCGCCTACCAGTGCCAGCTGTTGGTGTGATTTGATCATCACTTATTGCCTGAAGCACTGTCGCCTGATCATAAGCACCCTTCCCCTGCAGGGTTGTCCATCTGTTTCCACTTCTGGACATCTTCAATAGGTAAAATGTGGCTAGTTGAACTTCCTTTTCTGTCTGCCTTCAGTCTGTTACTGTCTTTTCTCAGCATTATCTCATATCTTGTCTGCCATGGTGGAGCAGGCAAAGCTCGGCTTAGGTCTTCTTCAGATTAGCCACTTGTATGGCTGCCAGATTTCCCTTGTTCTGAGCAATAGGGAAGGGTGCACTAGTGAAATATGTGCAAAGCTGAAGGCAATGAGTGTATCCTGTTTCAATAGTAGTAAACATGACTTTTTAATCTTGTGCTATTTCAAATAATATTTTTAGGACTCAGAAGTAATTGTTTCACTTATGTTCTGTATGGATAATAAATCTTTGCTTTCAGATAAGTACAGTGAAAATGAGTTGTTTCTTTTGCTTGGGAAACAAATATGATGGTTAACAAAATACAGTGCTTATAAATGTACGAAAATGTTCATATTATACATGGGCAGTTTTCATCCAAACTATTTTTAACTTTGGCTTGAATCTTAAGAAATCTACTTGAATTGACATTCCCACAGCACCCCTGCCCCTTATTCAGAACGATTACTGCTCATGGCTACAATACTCAGCTCTGTTTGCTTTCTCTCCTAAAAGAATGTCCTTCCACCTTGCTCAGTATCAAACGTCAGTTAATGACGTTGGTTAAAGCAGTTTGCCCCCCCCAACCCCAGAATTAGAAGCTCCTGTTTTAATCTGTGGGGCACAATGGGAATAGAGAATAAGGCAGACAGGCGTGGCAAACCCCACTGAGATAGTGCTTCCAATAGGCGGTCAGTCTCAATTACTGTTTTTAAATTGGGAAACAAAATTATACTAGTGGTGTAAAGGAACATGTTTTAATAGATACCTTTAATTATTTCTAATAAGAAACTTCTTAGCTTGCTTTCTTTTTCTCTCATTGATTGGTGTCCACTGTTGTCAGAAAGTGGAGTGGGTGGTATGTTTGTGGGAGTGGAGTTTTCTCGGTTCTCATTTGGCCTTTTTGCCATCTGACAGGAGGCGGTTATTTTACTCTTGGATTCCCATGTGTGGTTTCCTCTTTGGTAATGTTCATATCGAGGAGCAGAGTTCATGTGGTGGCAGAGAATCGTGGTGGGCTTCCTGACCACCTAGCAACCCTTCTTGTATGGTTGACAGTCAAGCATACTTGGTGACTTCTCTGATCTATTACTGCTTTTTAATATTCCCATGGAAGTGAGACAAAGGCTATAGCAGGAAAGTCTACCTTTTATTTAGAGTTGCATAAAACTCCAGTTGCCCCTTGCTTTCTGTTGTCTAAACACTTAGCTGTATTCTATCATTTAAGCATGAACTGCTAAGCGTGAAGTAATTTGGGTTTAGAATGGACGTTGTATCCTTCCATAATTATGGGTGTTTGATTGATGATCTTGACATTTTTATGTTTTCAGTATCGTGAGGAAGAAATTTCTTTTCCAGATTTGCCCTTTAAAAAATTAGAAAATTAAAAATTAATCTGATTGAATATTGCATGTCTGCAAAAAGAGAATTCAAATATCATTTCACCCAGTAAGAAGACTTGTTTATTTTCAAAAATTAAATAGCAATTTTAATATTTTGTTAACATTTTAAAATACTTTGGATTAAAAAGTCAAAATACTTGTCCACTCCATCCAATTTAGTTGAAACAAACAAACAAACAAACAAACAAGGAAACAAGGAAATCTTTGATGAATGATTATTGTTAATTTTAAAATGTTCCTTAAGGTGTCCTGTGTTTCAAAAATCTTTTATAATATACTAGGTATTGTATTTTAAGATTCCAATTATACCATTCTGCATAACTTACACATCAAATGTTATGTTAGTTATAAACAGTCTTTGTGATAAATTCATAACAAGGTATTCCTTAATTCTGTGTTAATTGTGGATCCTTTTGAAAACCTGTGTGATCTCAGTTTCCAATCTATTACTTTGTCTCGCATCCACCATACCGAAGACAGTGGTTTCAAACATGAAAGGCAAACCATGGAAAGTCAGAAAGAAGACAAACTTTGGAATTGAAAGTGAAAAAGGTGGATTTATTTTCAAGGACTCTTATGGGGGACATAATCTTGAGCAGTTTACTTACTCCTCCTTAGGAAAAATGTTTCCTACAGCATCACTGTTGCTGCAATTAGAAGAGAGTAGGTATTTCAAAGCAAGTCACAGGTATTATGTCATTTAATTTTTACCATGCCCACATGAGATACTGTTATTTACCTATTACATAAGGACAATCAAGTCTTGAAGTGTTTCGTTGTTGAGAATTTCATACGTGTGTATAATGTGCTTTGATCATACCTACTACTTAAATCCTCCCTTCAAATTCTTCCCCAAATCACCTACCATTATTCCCTAACTCTGTTTTATTATTATTGTTGTTGTTGTTGAGACTTTTTTTTTCTTTTTTTTTTTCTTTTATATAGCTTTAGCTGATCTGAAACTCACCCTGTAAAGCAGGCTGGCCTCGAACTCATAGATACACGAGCCTCTGCCTCCCGAACACTAAGATTAAAGGTGTGCTGTGCTTTTATTTTTTAAACCCAGGGAATTCACACAGTGATTCCAGTATGTACATGAGTGGAGAGCTGTTTATTGGAACACAGGGAGCTCCTCAGTGGCCTCATTTTTGAAAATCACTGGCTCTTCCTCTCCCAGCAGCCACCAACTTTCTATAGCTCCTCAGCAAGAGTGGAACTTTATGAGTCACTCCTGCGTCTCTGCTGGGAGCTTGCGGGACTTACCATTCTGTAGCTCATTATGAGTTCAAGTGTATATCTGTCCTTCTGTGTTCAGACACTATTTCACGATAGTTATCCACAATCGGTGGATCCTAAAATCTTTTAACCACCTCTCTTGTGATGATCCCCAAGACACTGGAGGAAGAAGTGTGATATAAATGTCCATTTAGCCAGGCGGTGGTGGCGCATGCCTTTAATCCCAGAACTCAGAAGCCAGAGGCAGGCAGATCCTGAGTTCCAGACAGGGAGCAAAGCTATACAGGGAAATCGCGTCTCAAAAAACTAAAACAAACAAACAAATAAATAAATGCCCCATTTAGGACTGAGTACTCTGCAATCTCCTTTTCTCTGAACACTGACCAGTTGTGAGTCTCTGTGTTTATTGACATCTATTGCAAAAAGGATCATTTATGATGAAGTTTGAGGGATGCATTAACATATTGATATAAAGATAATACTTAAGTATCTAAAAACTATATTCATTTTGCAGAACAATAGTATTAGTTTTCCCATAGGTACTAAGACCTACCTGCGCATGGATTCTTGGCCTAATAATTGTAGCAGACATGAGTCCCATCTTGTGGAGCAGGTCTTAAAGCTAATCAGAAAATAGTATTTGCTCCTATAATACGTGTACCACTATTATACCAATGAGGAAATTTTTTCCTGTCTGGTAAATATTATAACTTGCAAGGTTCATGGCTGAGAAATACTGCTGGTGACTTTACACATTCCTCCTCAGCATGTGTACCAATTTCTAGCACTGTAAAACCTAGCCAATAGGGATATAACTTCAAAGTTAATACTAGCTATAAGAAAATCAAGACTATGGAAGTCAGACAGTTACGAAATGTTGAAACAGGGATTGAATGCAGTCATTAGATTGCACAAAGAACATGCATAAGCATACTGTCTTGCCACTCCAGTTTCCCTCTCTGTAGGATGGAGATTACTGTTTCCTATACTGAGTCCCTCATTCAGTTATTGCCTGTGCTAATGGCAGGGAGTAAGGAGGATGTGGCCTTTGTCCAGGAAGACATGTATCCTCTTTACTGTGGCTAAACTAGGTGGGGAAGTATAGCATGAGTAATAAAAACCTAGAGAGAGATATTGGTGTTCAACCTGAAGATCAGAGAAGCTACCAAAGCTGGGCAACTTCAGACTGAGCCCTGAGTCTCTGTCCTCTCCCATTTTATGTTCCTCTTTAGTGCTGGGATTAAAGGCTTGTGGCTCCCTACTACTGAGATTAAAGGTGTGTGACACCACTGCCTGAACTCTTGTGGCTTAGTTTACACTCTGATCTTCAGTCAAGCTTTATACATTAAAACATAAATGAAATATCACCATAGGTAAGAATGAGGCATGTATTGTGACAGTAGTAACCACAACATGCTAGTGTAGTTGATTTTGATCTTGTTTTGAATAGACAATTATATTAAAGAATTTATTTCTATTGTGGGTGCTGAAACTTGCACGCTCATGAGTTTTACTTTATGTCCTAAAGGATCTATAGGTGTCACATTCTTACATTCATATTTTTATTCCATATTTGGGCTCTATGATAGTTTCAAATCAAATATGATGCTTCATGAACTATGGTCCATGATAAAAGAAATCGTTGGGAAGGCAGTATTTAGATGTCTAATGAGAAAGAATCTTTATGCCTGAAACAAATGGGTAGGCAGATACATTTGGCCCATTGGTGCTTTGTTCTAAATGAAATATCAAAGAAGCTGAGGAAAAAGTCCATAAGTCTACAGGAATATGGAACAGAATTTAATGGTACATGTGAAGAGTTTTTAAACCACCTTATTTTCATCATTCTCCTAAGATAACAGGAAGCTAATATTGCACAGCAGATATCTAGTCCAAAAACATGTTAACACTAATTTAGGATAAGATTTTTCTTAAATAGTAAAGTGCTTTGGGCATTAACCATCTAATAAGAACATATTTTAGTAGAATAGCTGGTTGAAGAATATGATATGCATGAAAACAAACATTGAAGGAACAATAGGAGATGGAAAATAAACCAAACAAACAAGTTTTTTTTTAAAGATTGTTTAGTGTGAGGGTATTTTTTGATACTAGTCATAAATGCTTTTCCTTTTTATATTTCCAGTTTGTTTATTCTTCATGTTCTAGGTATAGTGAAAAGCAGTTTCACACTCAGCCTTTCACCCTCTTCCCAGGCTGTCACTGTTTTTAACATTGTAATAGTGACAGAGAACTTGAAAAAGTTTTAGTTTAAAAGTTAAAGTTTAAAAAAATCAAAAGTATACACAAACCCAAAGATCTCAAGAAGATCAGAGACCATTCTGCACAAGATCGAGCCTATACTTATTATGTATTTTTAACATTTAATGCATCTCAAGACATGGAAAGAATGCATCGTGTTCATCTTTCTTTCCACTTAATATAATGGGATTGCTTTTCCCCCTTATACTAAGTTCAAGTACTTGGTAAGGTTGGGTGTTGGGTACTTAAACAGACTCACAAAACTCTATAATGTATCAGTGGTATCCTGACTACAATAAGTAACGAGACCACCCCCTATTTATGAAAATTTATTTATGAAAATCCCACAAGGCCTCATTCCAAATATGCTGACTTTGACCAATAGGTGGGACATATCTTTTTGGGAGAGATTTTAGATACATTTTTTTGTCAGTATTTTGAAGCTGAAGATTTTAGATACATTTTAAGTGGCAGAAACATTTAAAAAGCATGATTCTTATTACCTCGGCACTTGAGAAGTTTCATGTGTGTTTATTTTGCATCTGGGAATAAGATGTACTCTTTCAGGAGTTTGGAAATAGACTAGGATAGAATACAGGGCTAAGCTAATCAGAGAAATCTAAACACTAGGGAAACTATAAGAAATCCGAAGCTACTACTGCTTGAAGTCCCTCCATCTTTAGATTTGGAGACTTTAAGTAGAACTGAGTGAGATCACTTATCCTGTAAAGCTTCATACTTCTTCCCATTAAACTATAATCCATGTTTAATTTCCAATATGAGAATTTTCAAAGACTTTGGTATGTGCCAGGCATTTAGCTAAGGGAGCCTGTATTTGTTTGAAATAAGGTGGCAAGAGACTTGTAGAGAAAGAGATGAAACTCACTTTATATTGAATAACTATTATGTTCCAGGTGTTTTGTTGCTGTATAGACCAGTATCAATACAAATTGCAGCAATAACACTGATGGTGTACATTATGCCTCAATATCATATTCCTAAGTATTTTATATGTATTGACTAGCTGACTGCTTTCAAAAATCTTCTAAGGTTGTCACTACAGTGTCCTTCTTTAAAATATCTCCATGTGAAAACCACCTTGGCCCACACAGACTGTCTGATTTGCTTCAGTATCAAAGAGTTGAACAAGGAGAGATTCTGCTTTCAGTTACTGGCATTCCAGAGCTAGCCCCTGCTTTAACTGCTTTCATTTATGTATTTTGTTTGGGGAAATGTCTTGTACTACACTGAGCAACCACTCAAAAGGAGATTTCTTGTGTGTAATACAGGGACTTTTGTTACACACACACACACACACACACACACACTTTAATGTAGGTGGAGTGTCCCAGCACTCCCAAAAAAAACCACAAAGATGTTCAATATTAATTATATATGCTCAGCCAATAGCCCAGGCTTGTTACTAGCTAACTCTTACAACTTAAATTAACCTGCTTATATTAATATACATTCTGCCATGTCTCAGTCACTGGCAATTCCTCTGACTCAGCCCTTCTTCACAGTGTTATAAGTTTGATTCTCCCACCTAATCTTATCCTGTCCAACTATCAATCAATAAGATTCTTTATTAAACCAGTAACAGCGACATATATCCACACAGTGTAAAGGAATATTCAAGGCTTTAAGATATATATTCACAGATATATTAGCTCAGCAGTGGTGGTGCATGCCTTGAATCCCAACACTCTGGAGGCAGAGGTAGGCAGATTTATGAGAGTTCAAGGACAGTCTGGTGACATTATAAACTACAAAGTGAGTTTCAGGACAGCCAGGACAGTCACAGGATAGAAATCCTATCTCTAAAAAGCCAAAAAAATTAAAATAAACAAATAAAAGATACATGTATACAAATACACTTATATGTATTGTGTATAATTATTTTAGGTAAATAGAAAATAACAATTTCTTGGGGCATTTTCAAATAATTTTGATGAAATATTTCTCTCTCCTACTCCTCCTGTATTGATCTCCACCTCTCCTCTAAAGAACCCTCCTTACATTTTTCCAATTCCTAGTTCACATCATCTTAATCCTGTTTTCCCCCACCAAAACGTCCACCCACCTATGGTCCCTTCATATTTCCCTGGTTTCTGTGGTTACCCCATGCTGTATACTCACAATGGAAGATCTGGAGCTAGAAAGCACTTATAAGAAAGAACATGCACTTGCCTTTCTGGGTCTGGGTGACCACACTCACTATTATCTATTTTAGTCCTATCCATTTACCTGTAAAGTCATGATTTCATTATCTTTTATAGATGAACAGTATTCCACTACGTATATGTACAACTTTTTCATTTCCCATTCACCTGTTGAAGGACATTTTATTTTGTTTCTGTTTCCTGGCTATATGAATATGATACAAATGTGCATAACTGAACAAAAATCTGAAGAACAGAATGACTAGTCTTTGGACATTTTCCTTATCTGTACAGAAGCTTTTAGTTTTAGGAGGTTCTAGTTGCCAATTTTTAACCTCTATTCCTTGGCAAATGGAGCTCTATTCAGAAAGTCCTGCCCTACCTCTATATCTTCCAAGATTGTAATTGTTCTTTAGCAGGTTTAGTTTTCCAGGTTTCAAACTGAGGTCCTTGTTTCACTTGGATCTAAGTTTTGTACTTGGTGATAGATATGGATTTAACTTCATTTATCTATGTGAGAACATCCAATTATCCAAGCGCCATTTGTTGAAGATGCTGTCTTTTCTTCAGCATACCTTTTCCTACATTTTTGTCAAACATCAGATGTCTGTAATTATGAATACTCATGCTTGGGTATTTTATTTTATTCCTTCGGTCTATATGTCTGTTTTTGTGACACAATATTTTTACCTTGGGACTATTTTCTACTCTCTCTCACAGAGTTGGGAGGTGTAGCCCACCTACAAACAAGGGGCATTTGAGATTCACATGCTTTGATGTAAAAGGGTGGGGATGAAGACTAATTACAGATCCAGATTCTTGGTGAACTCAAGCAGCACATGACAATTTTTGTGAGGATAGTAACTTAAATTGTAACATGAGGGCCGACTTGTTGAGGTTTCTGTCCCACCCAGTACCCCACAGCTGGCATGCCCCAAAGAAAGTCACAC
>LOEQ01004716.1:47881-58697 GCA_001685075.1 Bramus lutescens | reverse complement strand
ATGCTCACCTTCTTAGAACTGGATGGAGGGGGGAGGACCTTGGACTGCCCACAGCGCAAGGAACCAGGATTGATCTCAGGATTGGAGAGTGAGGGGGAGGGGAATTGGGGGGTATGGGAGGGAAATGGGAGGAGGTGGAAATTTTCAATAAAAAAAACTCAAAAAAAAAGTTTGTTCCACCTTAAACAAGAAAACAAAGTATCAAAATGGTATGAGAAAAGAGCATGGCAAATATTGTAAAATTTTAAAAATACATGCTTGGATTCTCTGTAGTCTGTGGTGATTAGTTTTGATGATCACCTTTACACTAGAGTCACATGGGAGAAGGTCCTCGCTCAGTACCATGGAGCATTTTCTCGAATGCCTTGATTAAGGTGAGAAGGCCTTCCCACTGTGAGTGGAACCATTGCCTAGGGAGGAGATCCTGATCTATATCATAATAGAGAAAAATAGCTGAGTGTAAGTTTGCATGTGTTCATTCCCTCTCTGTTACTTAACTGTGTCTGAGACTCGCAGCTTCAAGTTTTGCCCGCCTTAGTGTCCCCACAATTATGGATCATAACCTGAAAGTGTGAGCAGAAATCCTTTTACTCCCTAACTTGTCTTTACAGAGTACTTTGTATCATAACAGGAAAGAAACCAAGACACCTTCCCCAGTATACCATGAGCATTAGTTTACATGCTATGTGCATTTATAAATGTGTGTGTGTGTGTGTGTGTGTGAATGTGTCAGTGTGAAGGTTGTTGGTCTTGATAACCACAGCCTGATTTTTTTATAGCATGGCTATGTACTTGAAATGGTCAAGAATTAATACTGCCACTTGGTAGAACGACTTATGGTATTCCAAGAAGGAATGTACACACGATTCTGTTTACTCTGATGTAGTTTCTATGTGTGAAATAGAACACAACTGTCCTATATTTCAAGTAAATGATTTCCAGGGCTGACAATGACTCTAACTGTGACTTGTGTGTGAAAGAGGTAACCCTATTTTCTTTATCCTGACTTGCTGCTTTCTGTTAAGAGCAACACCCAGTTCATGTTGTGTCCACAGAAGCAGTCTTTTATTTCTGAAGTTTTACTGCTACATAAGATGAGAGAAAATAGGATAGGAAAGACCAGTAGTGATTTAGGACAAGATTCTACTAAGAAGAGTTCCATATTTCATAGTGTCCTTTCGGAAAGGCTTCATGGCCTCAACTCCTATTTCATATTTCATGTCTTTGAATGCCAACTGTAGAGCAAAATTCCTGTTTCATGTCTGTGTGAGCAATAAATATATGATCTTCCAGAGTTGCTATTCGTCTTGTGGCTATGTTTACTGTTTTGGTATCTGATAAGTAATAACCACTCACATACATACATGTGCATACACATACACACACATAATAGCTTATGTATCATGCATATATCTTCAAATTAAAAAATAATGCAATTTATTATTACTATAAATTACTGTATTATTTAGAATGCTTGTGCATATGCCTACACTTATTTATATAAGTCATAATTTCTTTAGGTTAATTGGAGGCATACATAAACAAATCTCACTGAAAAATAATTTGAAATTTAATGCAAATTTTTTCAGGTTTGTCCTTTACACCTAGAATATCCCTGATATAAAGTCAGTGTTCTAGGAATTGTGTTAAAAGAACAAGAAATACTGAAAGAGTCTCTCTTTTTGGAGCTGACAAACATCACATCCCATCTCTCAGTTTGAACAAGTGCCAAAGAGTCCAGATCCTGTTAGCAATCTATTTCAGGATGAATCTTCTCCAGAATATATTTTGATATTGTTTATTTTTTCCATTTTTATATTGTCACTTGTTTCAGTTTCAAACTAGAGCCAACATAAAATGTTACCACAAGGTTTGCAGGAGGAGTAGACAAATTGTGATGCACATAAGGCATTCATTATGGTATAAGGAAAATCACTCCAATGCATTTTAAATAGTCTGTGATGTGAGCCACCAAACTCAACGTTGTATTGTACAATACTTATAAAATGTACATATTTAATAGGAGGTAGTACAAAACTGCTTCATGAGGTAAGAGTATGTCAATGGAAAGAAACAACGGGGGGCACACATCAGATATTATGGAGAGGCTGAAGTGAGAGTATCAGAGGATCACTTAGATATAAAGAAAGTGATAGTGTCAAATAGATCTAGAGTGATACTCAAGTTGATGTTTTTGACCATAGCATGGATAAAACATCTGCTGATGCTTAGGGACAGATTTGAAATCAAAGACAGATGCATTATGTCTGGAAACTGGGGATAAAGTTTCTTTTAAATTTAAATGAAAAAGAATTTTTGAGAGCTTCATTTATGCGTGCTATATTTACATAATTTCTACTCCTCCTTCTCATCTGTGAAACTCTCTCCCTGGCATCTGCATCAACTCAAATTCATTCCTTATTTATTAATAATTATTTTCTATATACTATTTATAAGTATATATATATAACCTTTTGAGTCCATGTCTTTTTCCTCTTTTGTATATGTTTATATATATGCACATACAAATATATGTATATATGAGTTATTCAGATTAGGTAACATAGAAGAAGGATCATTCCAAGAGAAGACTGATTTTCAGTGCTTCAGTAGCTATCAGTTACCTGTCGCTCTTCATGTAAGGGTAGGACACTGAGACTTCCCATCGTAGCCCCACATTGGAGCAACATCTTTTGGGGGAGGGTTCAGCCTTGACTGGGTTCACGTTCCAGGGTAGAAGCATGAGGATTATAATTATTAGGCAAAAGGAATAGAGATATGAGAGAAATAAGAGGCAGAAGCACAGAACAGTATCAGGAGAGACATTGAGTGAATCATCAGTGTTTATTTTCCACATGTTTATGTACTTCACTCCAAAAGGGGAGGGGGAGGCAACAGGCTTCATCAACACGATATAAAGACTAAGCAGAGCATCTTCAATCAAGCACTCTGTAGTTCAGACAGGTCATGTAAAGCCTACACCCTTGGACCAAGTACCCTGCTGGCAATCACTCCCTGGAACCTCCTGCCAATCTCCTTGAAAGAACAAGAATAGACTTGAATTCTCCAACCTTTGGTCAAGGTGGAGCGGATCCACCTCTATACTCAAAATACTAATTAACCACACTCTAGGTCAGGATCTTAGGTTTGTAGCCACACCTGTTCTCAACAACTTTGAGAAAACAACTATAAGCTCAAACTCTCTGTCCTTTAGCCAAGGTGGAACAGGCTCGCATCTGTGGGCCCTGGCAATTTCCCCTACTCATATTGGCATATCAGTGGTATTGTCATTAAGCAGATTTTATTTGATTATTTCTATTAAGTTGCAATGGAAAATTGAAATCAGGAAATTTTCAGGTAAATATAATAAACTATAAATGTAACACAGACAGAAAGGAAAATGTGGAATGTTCTTTCTCATTTGCGAATGCAACTCTGAATTTGGAGATGAGTATACAACATGGAGTAACCTCTGAACCAAGGGAGAGAGGACTATGGTCAGAGGAAATAGGAGCTCCAGAGAGGAGAAAAATGAAAAACAGAAAAATGGGGAAGGGATTTACAGGAATGGGGATGAAGGAAGATAGTACATAGGGAGAAAGATGAAGGAGACATAATTAACATTAAAGATGTTTGGAAAACGTATAAAGAATCATATTGCTCTATATGTACTTAAAATTGCATATAATATATAAAAGTGCATGTGTATATAATTTTAAGTACATATAAAATAATAGGAAAAATATCAATAGTCCTATGCAGCTGTAATGTCTAATGCTCTAAACACAATAGGAGGGAATTTATAACTAATATGGTAAGCATAGTCAATTATCCATGGCTGTCCAAACACAGAAAACCACTGATCATGGGTATCTAAATGCAACTGATACATCTGCAACACAAGTTCTACACCCAAGTGCTAGGGAACATCACAGACGTAGGTGCAGGAAATCTGTAAGAGTCAAAGTGCCAGGATTTCTGCTGCGAGGTAGTGTCTTCTCTACCTGAGAGACGCATCAATGAAATTCCACAATACTGTCTTCTACCAGTCCATGAGCATGAGAGGACTTCCTGTCTTCTAGTGTCTGCCTCAGTTTCTTTTTTCTAACAAATATAAGTTTTGATCATAGATGTCTTTGACCTCCTTTTTTAGGATTATTTCTATATATTTAAAATTTTAGAGACTACTATGAATGGAAGTGTATCTATGAGCTCTTTCTTAGTATGTTTGCTGATACATAAAATAGGATACTTTTCTTTGTTTTTTGTATTCTTTTATTTGCTTACAGTTTTGATCATTTTTAGATGTTTTCTGATAGAATTCATGGGATTATTTTATGTTTATCGTGTCATCTCCAAATATGTGTAGCTTGACTTCTTATTTTCCTATTTGCATCCCTTTAATTTTCTTATCTTCTCCTTTTGCTCTGGGCAGTTTTTTAAAGGACTATGTTGAAACAGAATGGGGATAATGGACAACCTTGTCTTATTACTGATTTCATGGAGATTGCTTTGAGTGTTTATTTCATTACTGCTATAAATTTCCTTATATTTTTTCTTACCATTTACTGGATTAGGGTTTGCTTTTTTCTTACATTTTTTTTCAAAAAAAAACTTAAAAATTTTCCAAATTTTTTAATTGCATCTTTAAGTTATTATTTGCTCTTTCTAATTTTTTGGCATAGGTGTTTGAGTAACTAATACCAAAGGCCCTTCAAAATGGGAACCTGGGCTGGAGGGATGGCTCATAAGTTACGAACACTGACTATTCTTCCAGAAGTCCTGAGTTCAATTCCCAGCAACCTCATAGTGGCTCACAACAATGTGTAATGAGATCTGGTGCCCTATTCCACTGAATACATAATAAATAAACAAATATTTAAAAAACAAAACAAAACAAACAAAAAAACAAAATGGGAACATATTACTGTAATTTAGATGGAAATGTCAAATAATTTGTGAGACAAAATCCCAAACAGACATCTTTAAAAGTTTTTTTATTAATTTCTCAATTAATTTTTTCCCCACCTCATCACAGTTTTTACTCCCTCTCTCCACTCTACTCAGTCCCTCCTGTAACCTCCCCTCTTCGCCAGATCCTCTACCTCTTTTTTTCCCTTCAGAGAAGTGCGAGCCTTCCATGTGTATCAGCTAGCGTTGGGATATCAAATTGAGCAAGACAAGGTAACTTTTCTTCTACTAAGTCTGCATGAAATAAGCAGGAAGAGAGGGTCCTAAGAGCAGGCAACAGAGTGAGAGACAGCCTCCACTCCCTCTGGCAGGAGTCCCACAAGAATATCAAGCCACACAACTGCAACACATATGGAGAGGGCCCAGGTCAATCCCATCCAAGTTCTCTGGTTGATGGTTCAGTATCTATGAACCTCCATGAACCCAGGTAGTTGACTCTGTGTATTTCCTGGCATTGTTTTCTGTCTCTCTCTCTCTCTGGCTCCCGTTTTCCTTTCCCAGTCTCTGTCAGAGGAGTCCCTGAGGTCAGCCTAAGGTATGTCTGTGACTCTCTGTTTCTGCTTCCATCACTTGCTGGGTGAAGCCTCTCTGATGGCAAACAGGCAGGCAATGATCTATGAGTATAGCAGAATATCATTAGGAATTGTTTCATTGACTTCCTTTTTCTTATTTTGGCAGTCATGTTTGGTTCTATTCTAGGCCTCTGGACTGTTCAGCCTCTGGGACCTGGCCATCTAGGCACCAAACAGACATCTTGTACCACCAGGAAAAATATCTAGTGGCAGAAATGGGTTACATATCGTAGAGTTATTTGTTAAAGGGACATGTAGACCACTTGAAAACATCATGAGATATTGAGAAGAAGGCTATTGGTTAGTCACCATAATCTGATGGCCCTGTTGCTGAAGACACTACTTCTTTATGTTATTGAATATGCCGAAATTGAGTTGGTGTTTAACTAGAAGTTACAGCCCTATTAGTTAGTATTCAAGGTACTTACTATAAGGGACTTTACACACTGCTGGAGCATAAAATTATTCATAATTTTCACCTATATATAGAACGTGCAGTCTATAACATACACCTGCGTGGAAGACATGTGATTCAATAGTGGCACAAATGTTATTGGCATAACCGACCAATCACTTTTTGATAGGATTTAGGCCAACTTCATGAGATGGAACCTATACATGAAAGTGCTAAAATGACCAAGAACCTAAGGCTTGCTAATCCATGGGCCCTAGAGGAAAACCTGCAACTACTATTTTGCTAAATAAACATAGCAATAAAGTAACTCTTACTGATATATTGGTATGCTCATAGAGAATAGTATAGCTCTTATCAGAGAAGTTTGTTCTTGCAGTAGACAGTGACTAGCAAAAATACCCACAATAACCGTAACATAAGAGACTTGGGAGCACTCAGCCCTAAATAAGATGTCTTTTCAAACCCCTCCCCTCAAAGATCAGGGATCTATGTGGAAAATGAGGATGAAAGATTGTGATAGTCAGTGGTGGTAGATGACTTGAAGGAAAGAGTGTCTTCTAGACACAATATTAATAATACACAGAGGACCTCACATAGTCCGGCAAAATATCCACAAGACCTTCACAGTTTCAAAACAGACAAAATCTGAGCACTGAGAAGGGAAAGTGTACATAAGGTATCTTCACTCACCAAGTCATTGAGAAGAGAACAGATCCCTGGTAACTCTGGCCTAATCAATGGGGTACACCCCTGATAAATTTATAATTTGATGAAATTTCTTGGGAGGAGGAACACATCTGGAATAAGCAGGTTACTGAGCCTGTTATGAAATGATATACCTTGACCTTGTTCCCTTTCCATCTCTCTGTCTGGATGCCAAAAGCTGAACAGCTTTTCTCCATTAGAGCCTTCACCACACCCTTCCGCCATAATGTTCTGCCTCACCTGATAGGGCCCCAAGCAATGGAGTCAAGTGCCATTTATTGAAATCTTAAAAATGGATAACTCAAATCCATCCATCATTAAGTTTATTTTCATCAATTATTTTTTACAGTTACAAATATGTCTGATAATCATAATCTTTAAATCCCTTAAATTTTTCTAAACTCTTTCAGTGCTCTGATAGTTTATGCAAACAAAACTTTAGTTTTGTGTTTCAGGAAAACTCCACAACCAGGTCGTTACTTAGACATGAACAGATATTGAGTCCTGTTTTGGTGAATGCTAGTACTTGCACATTGACAATACACATCATCTATGATAATTTGTATGATAATTAGAATGGCACCTAGCTCAGAAATGAAATTTTTCTATGTAAAATATATTTATACAAATAGGCAAGACTTCATATAGTTTGCTCCCTTAAAGTATAATGTTAGATAGTCTTTAGTATTGTTGCATTCTTTACAAGGGTTATTCAGAATCTAATTTTAGAATGTTTTCATTACACTTCCTCAAATACCCACTGGAGAGATGGTCTCTTCATCTTTGCATAAGCCATGCAGGGAGCTTGACAGCTTGTCCAAACACTTGGACTTGTGTTGTTGATCCAACCTTTATGGTGTTTTGGGGGATTCAACTGTGGGTTGCGATGCCTGTACAGTGAGCACTTTAACACATTAACCTATGTCCCCAGCCTGTGACTCTTATCTTTGATGCAGTGTAGTATTCTTAAAGTTCCTTTATATTATGTGTGTCAGGACTGTGTTTTCTCTGTAGCTCTGTGTCTTACAGTATGTTTATGTACACATTGTTCATCCATTCACCAGTTAGATGGGCATTTTGATAGTTTCTATTTCTGACTATTATAAAATAGTGCTACTATGAGCATTTGTGTATACGTTTTATGTGGACATATGCTTTCATTTCTCTTGAGGTGAGTACTAGGGGCAGAATTGCTCCATATGGCAATTTTGTATTCATATGGTAACTGAATATTTAACATTTTGAGAAACTGCCAAACTGCATTATAAAGTAAGCTTACCATATTAAAATTTCACAGTAAGGTTTTTATGAGGATTGAAAGACTGAGTAAATCATTGGAAAATAAAAGCTAAAATACTACCTTGCTTAGTTTTGTTATTTTATTTTGTCTATCTCCATCTAGGAAAGAAGCAGTAAAGAAATATTTAGTAGGTTTTTCTTTCTAATCTATATCTCATAGATCTTTGTAAGGTATTTCCCAGACTTCTTATTTGCAAAGCTAATGGGTTGTTACTTTGCAACATGCTTCCAATGAAGCAAAGATTGAACATGAAACCATTATTTTGAAGTTAATTCTCTAGTTTCCTATTTATACTCAGGTGGCCATCCCAACACTGGCTAGCCATATCTCAGCAACATGCCAAAGATTTCACAGACATTTAGGTGAGAACGATTGTCATCCATAAGACCCCAGGAAATCTAGGCCAAATAAATTGTAAGGGCTGGCTTTGTGATAGAAGGTGATTGGTTTTCATTAATAGACAGTATAACTCAAATGCCAGAATACAGTGTTCTTGAGTTCCTCAGGCCATGAAAGAAAAAGTGCTGGTCTTTCCTTTTCTGTATGTAACATGGGACTATATTCTACTGCAGAAAAAGTTACATTGCCATTATCTGATTCTGAGATATGCCACAAGCCTTCTCCTCACTATGCAGTCATGCTGATAAGAAATCAAAATGAAAATTCTACATTGTTGAAAACATATTTAAATTCCATTTAATCATACATATTTAGAGGCCAATAAATTATTATTTACTATGCATTATTCTCTGTATTTCTCATTTGATACCAAAATTCTGAGAAATGTTTTCAACATACATTTTTAAAGATGACCAAATAATATTCCAATAATTTACATAAAGAGTGCCAAAGCAAAATAGACACTCATTTATCCAACTATTAAAGCATGCAATGAAGCAAAATTTCAGTGATGTCAGTAACAAATATGCTGCTGCTTTCACTCTTTATGCAATGGGCAGCCATTCAAAGTAACAAACTTTGCTAATTATTACTTAAGACATATATATATATGTATTCACATGACTATTATGATACAGAATTTAAAAGTAGGACATTAGAATAAAGAGTTTCTGAGGTCACATGTGGAAAAAGTGGTTTTCTGTAAAGAATATGTTGAGACACTAAAATTCTGGCTTTTCAACGGAGGAATATCTGGGACTCAGTAGAATCATTTAGCTATTGCTTTTTTTTTCCTAAATATATAAACCAGGACCTTACCAATTATTTCACAACTTCATTGTCATTTCCAGGTAGACTTTAACACACAAATCAACATCTACAACAATACCTAATTCAATAAGTCATGCATATTATTGGAGTTGGTGTAATATTTCTTTTTTGGATTTAAATAATTGGTTGAAGTTTCCTTTCTAGGTTTATTGATGTTCGGTTACATGTTATAAATCTTCTTGTCTCCATTCAAGAATTATACTAGGAAAAATTATTAATTTTTTGTTAATAGTTGATTTATTAATTCATTTTAAGAAAAGGTCTGACTACTTCACGGACCTGGAAGACTTCAAACTTGCAATCTTTTTTTTTAACTTCCTGTGTGCTAAAATTACAGATTTGTTGTATTACAAATAGTTACCATTTAATCAAAACATGTGACATAAATATGAAACTGAATATTAATGAATAACAAATGAGAAGAAATAAAAACTAGTGAATGGTATTAGTAGTGGGACCAGGAAAATATGGAAAGGACATCAAAAAGACAATTTAAAATTTCATTGAGAAAGTAGAATAAAAAGAAATAAAGTTTATTTCACAGAAAAGTTTAAGCAAAATTTAAGTGATTTGACACACTCAATTTGCTTTTTTATTCATCACCATCCAAAATTTAAGCACATGAAACTCAAGTATCGAACAGCTTATCACTGAGATTCTCCCAATTTTGTTCTTTTTCTAAAATTTATTAAAAATTTCCACCTCCTCCCCTCCTCTCATTTCCCTGCCACTCCCCCAACTCTCCCTCCCCCTCCCTCTCTAGTCCTAGGAGAAGTCAGGGTCCCCTGCCTTGTGGGAAGTCCAATGCCCTCCCCTCTCCATCCAGGTCTAGGAAGGTGTGCATCCAAACAGACTAGGATCCCCAAAAGCCAGTACATTCAGCAGAATCAAAACCCAGTGCCATTATCATTGGCTTCTTAGGCAGCCCTCATTCTTAGTCACATTCAGAGAGTCCAGTTTGATCACATGCTCATTCAATACCAGTCCAGCTGGCCTTGGTGAGCTCCCATTAGATCAGTCCCACCTTCTCCATGGGTGGACTCACCCCTGACTGTCCTGAGTTCCTTGCTCATGTTTTCCCTCCTTCTGCTCTTCATCTGGACCTTGGGATCTCAGTTCAGTGCTCCAATGTGGGTCTCTGTCTCTATCTCCAGACATCACCAGATGAAGGTTCTATGGTAATATGCAAGATATTCAACATTGTGGCTATGGGACAAGGCCAGTTCAGGCACCCTCTCCTCTGCTGCCCAAGGACCTAGATGGGGACATTTCCTTGAACAATTGGGAACCCCTCTATAGTCAAGTCTGTAGTCAACCCTAAAATGGCTCCCTCAATTAATATATCTCCTTCTCTGCTCCCATATCCACCCTTCCTCCATCTCAACCATCTCATTGCCTCAGGCTCTCCCCAATCCTCCCCTTCTCCCTTTTCTCTCACCATCTCCCCTTACCCCACTCCCCATCCCCCGTGCTCCCAACTTTTTCCCGGCAATCTTGTTTACTTCCAATATCAAGGAGGATAAATATATGTGCTACTTTGGGTTCACCTTCTTATTTAGCTTCTCTAGAATCATGAATTATAGGCTCAATGTCCTTTGTTTATGGCTAGAATCCACTTATGAG
>LOEQ01004716.1:16945-44488 GCA_001685075.1 Bramus lutescens | reverse complement strand
GATACTTTATGCTATTTATGGCTATCGTGAAAGGTGATGTTTCTCTGATTTCCCCTCTGCTTCTTTGTTCTTTGTGTATAAGATGGGAAGTAATATGCATGTTAGATACTGAAATGGAAAGAGAAAAAGAAAGAGAGAAAAATCCCAGAAGAGTAATAAAATCTTCATACATATTTATGACAAATAAAATCTAAAATTAAAGATTTAAAAGTCAAGTATCTTATTGTACTTAAAACGAATAAGATCCAGAAGACAACTGACAACAAATGCTGCTGAGACCATTAGGAAAGGAGAAAGTTTTTTACTGTTGGTGGGATTCCAAGTGGGTGCAGATGCCCTTTAAACCAGTGTGGATAATACTCAAAAGGTAAGAACAAATATCTCACAAACCAATTCATCAAACCAGTCCTTTGCGTGTACCCAAAGTGCTTGACTTCATACTCCACAGATGCTTGCTCAGCCATGTTTGTTGCTCCTTTATTCACAATAGCTAGCAAATGAAGCAACCTTAATGCAGTTCAACCAATGAATGAGTAATGAAAATGTGGTGTATATACACTATGGGATGCCATTCAATCATAAAGAAGAAGAAAATCATGAATTGTCAGGTAAGTTGGTAGAACTAGAAAGTATTATACAGTGTGAGGTAACTGTCACTTAGAAAAGCAAGTGTCACAAGTTTTCTCTCATTTGTGGTTCTTACCATTGATTATAGGGTGCCCAGGCTCAGTTGGTGCATAAAATGCAACCTCTACATCGAAGCCTCAGGGAATGTCATGACAGAGGGGCAGGAAGACTGTAAGAGGCAGAGAAGTAGAGCACGTGCTACAAGCTTGCATCATCTATCTGTGACAGGAACTCTCAACAATAATTCCTGTCTAAACAAGACCTGGCTTTCTTTAGAAGCAGTTGACATTCCAATGTGAGTGGGGCAATCTCACAAAGCTCCATGTCTAAAGTAAAGAACTGAAGTCAATTTATAACTTCCAAGAAAGGGAGAAACATGTTTTCTGGGGTGAGCTCCCTAATTAGTCCTCCAATACTACATTGTCAGTCCTAAACACACACACACACACACACACACACAATATATGAACAGCACTAATTGGACGTAGCAGGTTATATTTATATATTTATTTGTTCATGCACACATTCTCTCTCTGTGTCTCTCACTGTCTGTCTCTGTCTCTGTCTCTGTCTCTGTCTCTCTCTCTCTCTCTCACCTTCCAAGGCCTGAGACTTACTTGAAGATCGATATAGATTTCTAGTATGCCATATTTGCCATTGTGTTCCTCCCAAGTACAAATGAAATGGTGCTTTTATTTAACTTATTTGATTCGTTGGTTGAGTACTATGGTTTGTGTTGGAAACATGATGTTCAGTGGGGTAGTGTTAGGTGGGGGTGGACCTTTAAGAAATGGAGAGCAGTGGGAGGACACTGAATGTATATCCTTACATGGCATTACGAAACTAACCTCTAATTAGGTTTTGGAAGGTCGTGTTGTTCTCAGAGCAAACACAACTCTGGCATTGGTCTTTCTTACTCTTCTTGTTCAGCAGGCTGACCTCTGGCTTCCATGAGTATTCCAGCCATGATACGGTAAACACTGTAAGGCTAGTGTCAGATGTCCACATAAGGGAGTTGTGGGCATGCAGCCTTCAATATGCAGAGCGTAAAAATAATCTCAGTCCTTTAGACAATTCTTAGGTTCAGATATTTTGTTACAGTATGGAAAGCTTCACAGATATGTTTTCTCTAAGTCTTCTTAATTTTGTTTTATTAATATTGAAATGATCAAAGCACTTCCTGGGCAAGGAATGTGTTTGTTCCATAATCTGTTCATTTCACTCTTGAACATAATTCTTTTCTCAGATATCCAAGTTCCAGATTCTCTCACATAAGCTATTTTTAATAATTCCACTGTCTTCCTTGAGTGTCCAGCCTTAGGGTAGAAGCTGCAGTAGCTATCTCTGGGATACAACGATGTCCTCTTCAGCTCCTTTAGTTTTCTAATTCTCATGTAACACTTCTTTTTATTACATGCCATCTATTGAGATAATATGTGTAGTTTCTACATGTTGTTAGTGATCACTGTGAGTGGGGACATTAAAGAATATGGATAATTGGTAGACCTTCACACTGCTTAATGTCCAAAATTTAATACATATTATACCTTAGTTAATCTTCAAAGTGTAGTTTTCATTATACCTCCTCTTCAAAGATTATCTCCTCTCATATCATATCAAAACACAGTGATCTTCTGGATCATGTGACCCACACCATTACCACGGCCCATTAGAACTGGTCACTTTACGGGAACTTGTTCTAGAATACTGAGATGTAAAAGCCTGAGTGATAGAGCTCTTCATAAAGATGGATGAACTGAGTGAACAGATTCTTTTCAAGATTTTGAACTAGTGGTCTCAGTTCAAAATTGAACCAAAGGCAGCGGAATCAGATCAATAGCAGATCATTACTGACTATGGAGTCCTGAAATGGAGTGCTCCATAGTCACTTGTCCTTTGGAAATCTTTTACCCTTGGCACCCTATTTCAACAATTAGCACTGGGTTTATTTTATAAGACAGAGTTTGTGATTATTTGGATGTTCAAGGTGAGAATATGTAACTGTCAAGGATGTTTAGAGATTTCTCCAATGTAAGTGTTCCATGTTAGAATAGATTATACATATGTGTATTTTGGATCTGATCAGGAGCCAGAGGAGAAAAAATGTAAGAGTGGACTCAAGTAGTTAGCATTAATAATAGCAGCACTTGTGGCGGAGAGATGGCTCAGCAGTTAGAGCATGTGTGGTACAAGCCTGAAGTCCTGAATGTTATCTCCAAGGGATCCCATGGTAAAGGAGAGAACTCACTTCTGGAAGCTGTCCTTTGACCTCTATATGTGATTACCAGATTGACATACAGACAGACAGACAGACACCCACACACACACACAGAAACTTAAATCATACCAATGATAATGGCAAGAGTCACTCTCCAATCGATGCTGAGTAGAGCAAATTTTTCACATGAAAGGCTAGGTGACGATTCTGCCAATCCATTGTCAAATGTCAGCTTTAACATGCCAGGTCTCACAACTTTAATTTCATTTCATGACTTCGTGGGATATGAGTTCAAGCAGGTCTCTGCTAGATTATTCTTCTGTATCACCTAACATTTTCTGGGGCCACTTGGTACCATTTACCTGGAAAATAGATTCCTCTGTGATAATAAAGTAGTTTCACTCATACATCTGGTGTGTAGTAAAGGTAGTTGAGCTCATCTTCAACCCTAATGTCTCAGCCATTCTGGTATTGACGGTAAGGGACTTAGTATCATCATTTGTATCTGTGTGGAATGAGTTCTCATGCACAGGAAGTCATTTTAAAGTGTAGTCTTGGATTTCTTCTGCTTACTCTTGGTTATAAACACTACAAATCAGCCTAGATTTGGGGGGAAGAAAATGAAGTTCCTCCCTCAGTGTAAGAAGAGCTAAAGTTTTGTATTTTACTGTACTCTATTACAATAACCTCTTAACTTACTTAAAGCCATTTCTTCATGCTGTGATAAAGTAGTATATTGGATAGACAGTTATAAAGTATAAGGGGTGTATAAAACATTTAAGCAGAGAGTGACCAATCAGGGACAGTTTTTATCCTTGCTGAGTATTTCTTTAATTATTACAATTTGTAGTTTTTAATTATTGAAAATATTTTTCATGTGATATATTCTGATTATGGTTCATTTTTCTTCATCCCCACCTAAATCCTGTTGGTCAACAAAGGAGTTCCACAATAGTCCGGAATGGAGTACAACAAAGGTTTATTTATCTGGGGATAAACTCACAGGAAGAGTAGTGATCCACAGTCTTCTTCTGCATGCACTGGGAACTGGAACTGAATCTAACAGCTAAGAGGGCCGAGCATGCTTTTTGTCTGCATTTATAGTACAGGAGACCATGCCCAGAGTGGGCTGGTGTCTTAAAGACTAATGGCTGAAGGAGTTCCCATAGCAAAATCTTCCCCATCTCCTCATTGGCCCACCAAAATCTGCACACTTTCTTTCTAATATTAAAAAAACAGCTAGACATCCACAGATTAATAATAACAATAATAAAAACAAACAGAAAACTTTGACAAAGGAAAAACACAAGAAACATATACAAAAGATGGCACACATACACACAGAAAATCCATAAATCAAAATTAGAAGCCATAATGTAAAAGATCTGTAAGGTTAAAAATGGAAGAAAAAAAAACAAAAGAAACAAATCCCATTTTAACGAACCATATATTAAAAAAAACCTCCAAAAATATCACTGAGTTTGTTCTGTGTTGATCATCTACTGCTGTGCAGGTTCAATGTGCTTCTAGTCAGAGTAACCCATAAGAGTAGGAGAACCAAGAATCCTTGTCTGTTGGTTACTTCATTTGAAAGAAGGTGTTAGTTGTGGAACTGTCAACTACAAATAATGGTAATAATTGAAATATTAATAAATTCTCTCATAAGTATCTCAAGTTAATGTYAATATCTATAGTGGTTATCTTTTAACTCAAAAAGAATGGGAACACATGTTTGATTAGAATTCCTTTCAATCTTTAAAAGATGCCATAAAATATAATAAAGGATGATAAAATTTTGCATGGAAAGCTGATTACATGCATCCCACTGTAAATGAAATTTTCTGACTTTCTATTTCTTAAACTTAGAGAAAATTATTCTTTTTTGAAATATGAGACATTTCATGGTAAATTTGTTTTCATCTTAGTTTGTTGTGAAATTGTTCTCAAATTTCATTTGTGAGCTATGAATATGTTGTTAGTGTTATTTACAGTTGAGAGCAGATTAAACATGCTTTTGTTTGGATTAATTATGAAATGGAGGCACTTGGGACTACTATTTGGTTTTGCTTTTCTTTTTATACATTTAATTTTTCCTCTTGGTAGGTGCTGGTTATTACTTTGTTTCAAGCTGCTGAGTTGCTCAGAAATGAATTTGACGTTGACTACTCAATATCAAATATGCTGATTAGAACTAACAGCACGCAAGAGGGTTTCACTGAAAATGCAATGTTATTTAATGAATTAGCATGCGTAACAAGCAGGCTAAAGTAAGCTTTAACAAAATCTCTTGACATTGTGTTTTGTTGATTGAAGGCTATAACCTTTAATTCTATCAATGATCTCACAAAACATCAATGGTAAAATCCCACTATCACTTGATCTGTTCTACACTTTGCCCCCATGTTCTCTCTCTCTCTTGTTGTCACCTTGGGTATAGGATTCGGATTATGTACCTGGAGACTAGCTAGTCTTCTATCAAATTTAAGAATTGAAAAGTTATTTGCTTTTTGTGTTATATTGGTTACTTTTCTCATCACTGTAAGCAAGTATCTGTCAACTCAAGGAGAGTATTTGCTTGCTACAGTTCATTGTGGAGAGGATACGGTGACTGGAGATGTTTGTCCCTGGCAGAGGGATGACACAATAGCTATTCTCAGTGAAGTAGCAGATAGAAAGCACAGCCACCAGGACCAGAGCAGGCAGAACCGACCTATAATCTTTGAAGGACTGCCTCTGACAGTTAAGCAAAATGTCTGAAAGGCTCAGACCTTCCCCCAAACAGTGCCCCCAGCTGGAGACAAGGTGTTCAAATATCAACCTATAGGAGAGACTCATATTTAAGCTGCAACATAGGAGAAAGTCTTTTATGTCCTCTATGTGACCTACAGTGAGTGGACACCGCACAGCTTTCTATCCTCTGACTCTTCTTTGCATTTCTGATACTACTACTCAACCAGTTCTGTCCAGTTTCCCAAAACTTTCAGACATGCGCATTAGACACCTTGTTACAGCATCAGATCTGAACTGAATGTCTCCAAATGACTAGGTCTAGACTTTCTCTACAGTACACAATTGACGACCTGTGAAACTGATGTTAAATTTATCCAAGCGCAAACTAGAAATGTGGGACACAGAAGCTGATCAAAAAGCATCTCCATTTTCTTCCAGGGGACAGAAAGCACACTTGACAATGCTCTCAAGATGAGTTTCAAAGGATAGAGTGACGAGGTTCACACGACAGTGAACAATATGTTTTTTTTATTGGTTTCTTTATTTAATTTCTTGTGAAATTCTTGTCTCTCATTCTAACTCTCTTTGAGTATGTCCCTCAGTATGTTTACTTGCACTTGAATGCTTGTCTCAGATAAGTTTTTGAAGGACTTATGAAACCCATTTCTTGCATTTAAATCGTCAGCAATACCTTACAATGTATTTGTAACACGTTTCTTCAAAATAAAACTGATTGTACTCCAATATGTGAAACTTGTTTTCAGCAGAGTACCATCTATCTTTATCTCGCTTCAGCACTTTTTTTTTCTTCCAGTGTATCTATGGCCTTTGCTCTGTTGGCATCATGACAAGAAATCTTAGACAAACATTGCCTACTTTTGAACTTAGATTTTGGACAAAGGTATTTTGATTCTTAGAGTTTTGGGATTTTTTTTTTCATAGAGTTACTTAATTTTGATTCTTTCTACAGGTAATTTGTTGGTATTGAACCTTGTAGAAATCATACCATATTTTTGTCCTCATATATCTTAAATATTCTGGTCCTAACATATCTATTAATTCATTCTTTAATTTTCCAGGAATAATTCAAATTTTAATTTCGCAATGCTTTAAATGTAATTATATAGAATTAAATTACTTTACTCTTTCTATCCATAGATAATTATCTTTTTGGATTCATATTGTGTATGCTACTTCCTCATGGGTACTTGATAATCTCCTTGATTTTAAGATCTACTTTTATGCCTGTGTTTAAGTAACTCCTATATTAAAGTTCAAAATAGTGACTATATAGGTACCTTTTTTCAGTTCATATAATTGCATAAGCATTGCATATTTTACTTCATCAATTTAACCTAAGAAGGGTGGTGAACACAGTATGAGAGACAATAGTCACACAACTTTAATTATGATCTTTACTCTCATTGTACTATTTTATTATTTTCTCATTAAATCTGACTTACAAGGAAAAATTATATACAATATATAAAATTTTGGTTATATATATGTATACATAATATTTTAGTGTTAATTGTAGCTTTAGGGATCTATTGGAGGTCTTACAGCATGCTCCTGACACATAAGAAATTACTACTATGTTCCTTAGAAATGAAGTAAACTTTAATTTAATGAAGTTCTAAGTTCAACGTGGCTCCAATTGATGACTTTAGAAGTTATAAAATAATCTTGTTGTAGAATACAATCTTAGATATCAGATCAAGTCTGCCTTCTAGAATTTCAGTTTTGCTAAAGGGAAGGTATTATCCCAATAGTTTGAGATGTATAACATGAATGACCATATGCACACTTTCTTCGTTTAAAAAGGACCATTGACCTAGGGAAAAATCTACTAGTATTCTGCTAAAGGAGCACAGAAATAAAGTGATTCCTAATAACATATTATACATATAGATCAGCACATCACTCGGGCCTAATTTTCCTATAATAGACAATAACCAATATAGAGGGCAACTTGTGGAAAATGTGCAGTGAGAGATACTTTGGAGCACTAATTCCTAAATGACCTGCCTTTATCATCCCCACATTTTAAAGGCTCAAGGATGTATGTGAAAAAGAGGCAGTGAGATTGTAAGAGACCGAGGAGGAATCAGGGTCTTCTAGATACACAGGAACTGATAAAACCAAAGTTTTATTATACATAAAACTACAAAACTGAGATTGTGAAAGCACATAAAAGATATGCAAAAGAAAAAAAAACAAAACACAAGCATGGAGATAAGAAAGCAGAAACAGAGTCTCACCCCTATATGAGGAAGCTATTTCTAAATGATAATTCTTAGAAAAGAAAGATCAATTTTTGTCAATAGAATGATAGTGGATATATCAACCATGCTTTATGGCCGGTCCCTATGCTCAGAAGTAATTGTCTATCACAAATCAGTGTGAGTGTGTTTGTGTGTGTGTGTGTGTGTGTGTGTTTTACAAAGAGAGAGAAGGAATGCAAAGTTAGGTGAGTAATGAGATGGGAAGGATCTTGGAGTAGTTGGGGAAGGAAAAGGAAATGTATAAATGTATTAAATTATCAGTAAATAAAAATACAAAATTATAATGTGATAGCTTTAGCTATATCTAGATTATCTAGATAGTACTACATTTATTCTGATAGTTTTTTGTTTCTTATTTATTTTAGTGAACATTTTTTAGAAAACAGATAACTTGAGCAGCAGCTTAAAATGACTATATATTTTATTATTTTATTTTAAAAATCATAAAAAGGTTTTAGGGTTTGGGACAATAACTTAGTCCCAAACTTAGTGCTTCTGAGCCATCAAAAAGTCCTGAGTTAAATACCCAGAACCTCTACTGAAAAAGGAATAGGAATAGTGGACCATGCTTGCAATCTCAGTGCTGGCAGGTAAAAACAAGGTGATCAATAGTGCATGCTGTTCTTGTGGCAAGTGGGAAAACTTGTTCAAAATATATAATTTTAAAGAATGGACAGTGCCTGTCCTCATTTGCTTTTCTGTTGCTGTATAATTTCATAACCAAAGCAATTTATGGGGAGGCAAGGATTTATTTGTTTGTTTGTTTGTTTATTTATTTATTTACTTATTTATTTATTTATTCTTATTTTATAGTTCTCAGATCTCACACCATCACTGAGGGGAGTCAGAAACCCAAGAGAGAAACCTGGAGGAGGGGAATGAAAAAGAAAAAAAACTATGGAGAAAAACTGGAAACTAGCTTTCTTTGATCATGAATACCAGCCTAGAGAAACACTTCCCACATCAATTATTATTAATAATAACAAAATGATTCACCGACTTGTCTACAGGCCAATATGGTGGAGACAGCTTCTCACTTGAGGTTCCTTCTAGTTTGTGTCAACTTCACAAAAACTGACCATCACAGATCTCTCCATGACACACAAAGCTACCCCCAGCCTTTAATGCAAACACATTTCGTGCCTAATTTCATGTGAATATAAAATTTTGTTATATAGGCAGTTATCCTTCAGATACCTGAAAATTTGTGTTGAAATGACAAAAATCTTTCTTAAGTATGCTTTTCTATTTGCATGTCATGCTTATAGAGCCCATAGCATAGAAAGTAGCAGGAAATGTTTAATATATACTGTGCTTACGGACTCTCTGCATTACTAACCAATGGCATTTAAGACTTTTGCTCTCAACCTGGTGGTGGCATACACCTTTAATCTCAGGACTCAGGAGGCAGAGGCAAGCAGATGTCTGTGACTCAGAGGCAAGCTTGCTCCACAAAGAGAGTTCCAGGATAGTCAGCGCTGCAATACCAAGAATCTCTGTCTTGGTAAACAAACAACATAAACAGAAAAGACTTTAGTTCTCATATGAGTGTGATTTCTACAAGTGGTTTTTCTTTCTACTTTAAATATTCCTTCAATGATAACTATTTTATATTTTCTGATTACTATTTAAATTTTGATAATAGATACATAAATTGAAATGATGATTTTATTCAGGGCACAAGTGTTTATTATCCTAAACAAACACATTTAATGCAGTTTTAAGGAATCACAATTTCCTTTTGAATTCTTGTACAAGCCTATATTACCTTTGCTTATCTTTCTAAAAGTCTCTTCCTTCAGGTTGAGAATTCTCTGTTTCAACATTCTTACCCGTCAGAGAAATGCAAATAAAAATGACTCTTAGGTTCCATCTTACACCAGTCAGAAGAACAAAGAACAAAGACACCAGTGAGAACTCCTGCTGAAGAGGATGTGGAGCAAGGGGAACACTCCTCCTCTACTGGTGGGAGTACACACTTGTACAGTCACTTTGGAAGTCAATATGGTAGTTTTACAGAAAACCAGGGAATCAATCTACTGTGAGACTCAGCTATATTACCCTTGAGCATATACCTGAAGGATGATCAATCATACCGCAAGGACATTTGTTCAACTATGTTTATAGCAGCTTTATTTATAGTAGCCAGAACACAGACACAGCCAAGATGTCGCTCAACCAAAAAATGGATGTGGAAAATGTGGTACATTTATATAATGGAGCATTATTCAGTTGTTAAAAACCAGGACACAAGGAAGTTTGAAGCCAAATGGATGGAACTAGAAAAATCATCCTGAATAAGTGTGGAGGCCCAATATATGGGCCCATTTTCACCTTGTCTGACAGTCAGAGAGTCTGGAGGTTGCTCAAATGAACAACAGGCATAGTTGCATGTCCCAACTCAGGATGTGATTGCTTGATTCTTTTGATATTAAGACAGCTCCATTTAATCCGGACAGGTGGTCAGGATATGTAAACATACTTTTTTTTAACTGATTTTTATTGAGCTCTACATTTTCCTCTGCTCCCCTCCCTATCTCTCCCCTCCCTTCAACCCTCTCCCAAGTTCCTCATGCTCCCAATTTACTCAGGAGATCTTGTCTTTTTCTATGGACTTCTGCTCCTTCTATTTTAACTATGAGTTCACCTGGGGAGGGGTGGTCTTCAGGATATGTGATCTAGAGCAGCTTTGCTACCTAGACAACAGAATGCTGATGATTTGATGCCTCAGAGCATTAAAGCGATTGGCTGTTTGAGTTGTCCATTGTATCACGTTTTAGTAAAGTCTTTTGTTACCTTCTCCCCACACCCACCATTTACATTGGGTACAAAACAATGAGAAAATAAACAGGGGAATTTTCAGTACTCACTGGAATACTCTCCCAGTATTATTCTATGGTTTCTGTCTTACTATTTTTTATGTGTCTCCATATTCTTTACTTATGTTTCTAAAATTCCCATGGCCCTACCCTGGAAAAAGGTATTTTTGTCAAGGCTGGTTCTCAATAAGTAAGATAACCCAGACCAAGAAAGACAATCATGGTATATACTCATTCATAATGGGATATTAGCAGTAAAATAAAGGATGACTGTAAAATAAAGGATGACTGTGTCCACATGTCAAAAAAGACTAGGTAACAAGAAAGTTTCATGGGGTGGCACCCTATCTCCCTGGGAGGAGGAAATTTATAGAAGAGATTTTGTGAGTGGACTGAGGGTGAGTGGGAAAGAGAATGGGGGTGGAAGGGAACAGTACTGAAAGAGACTACTGAATAGGAGGGGCATTCCCGGGCTTGGTAAAAATCTGGCACAAGGGTATTTCCCAGAAATCTACAAGGATGGCCCTGGCTATGACTCCAGGAAATAGGAGATACATAGCTCAAACTGGCCATCTTTTGTGACCAGATTTGTGCCTAGCCCAAATGTCATCAGAAAGGGGTCATCCCACAACTGATGGAAACAGATGCAGACCCACAGTCAAACATTAGGCGGAGTTTGGGGGGACTCCTACACAAGAGGGGAAGAAAGTCAGAAGGGTCAGGGGCACCACAAGAAAACTCAGAGAATCAGTTAACCTGGGCTCACAGGGGGTCACAGTGATTGAACTGACAATAAGCAGCCTGCATGGGACTGACCTAGATACTCTACATGTATGTTACAGCTGTGTGGCTTCTTCCTCTGTGGGAAGAGGCTGTCTCTGACTCTTTTACAGGTCTTTGGAACTCTAATTCTCATACTAGGTTACCTTACCCATCCTTAATACGTAGGGTGGTGCTTAATCATACTGAAACTTGATATGCCATATTTTCTTGTTACTCATAGGAGACCTGCCCCTTTCTCAAACAGAAGTGCAGGAGTGAATTGGGGGTGGAAACAGAGAATGGAATGGGGAAGGGGCTGGGGGGACAAGAGGGAGGAGAAACTGAGTTCAGGTTTTTATATAATTAAATAGATTAATAAATAAATATAATAAAGGACAATTTTTGTATTGATTATTTAAAAACTTTATATGTATTTTGATCTTTTTACTCTGCTTCCAATACCCCTCCTACATCGAATCGACCATCTCCATTTTCTCTACCCACCCAACTTTGAGTCTCTGAGTTTCTTCCACTTCCTCCTTCTTTCTTCCTTTCTTTTTCTATTTCTATTTGAACCCTATCTAGCCCAGTTTTTGTTGCCCACATATTCTTATAGTTCTGCTCAGGAGAGTATCACATCATAAAAGCAAAACAAAACAAAATTTTGGCTCTTTGTCCTCAAGCAGCACATAATAATACCAATAGCTCCTCAGGTGTGATTTATACTCTTTTAGCTTTCTGTTATATATGATTGTGGGCATCTACAATTAAAAGTGTAACATTGTTTGGTATTCATGAATAATGTGCTCAAAGTCTTATTCTACATATTTCTTTCTCCTGTCAAATGACAGTCCTAAAATGTAACAGTGTAGCTGAGTGTGTAGGTGTTATTAATTTCCATTAATGATTTCACTGTTCTCCAGTTTACATATACAGCAAACTCATCAGCATGTTTGGTGCCAGTGTGTGTTTCTCCGGTACCTGTATTCCAGGGAATGATTGCTCTGATATGTTACATAATACCTAACTGATCATTCCTCTCATGTGTGTAGACATCAGACCCCTACCAGCAGTTTTATTAAATACTCATCAATAGGTGTTATTTAATATGTGATTTTCATGTAGATGGGGTAAACGTTTCAACATTTCAATTTGTATTTCTCATGTTAGTGATTCAAACATCACTTAAGTAACTTAAGATTTGTTACCCTTTTACTACACTGAGTACTTAAGCGTCTTTGCAGTTTTCACTTGAGATTTGTGGTTTGCTTTTGATGGTTTATGGAGATGATGTGCATTACAGGATTTGTTTGTTCACTTGCAAAGTCACAAGGGTGGGTATACTATTGAGAATTTTCCTCACGTAGATGCTCACTGTCTATAATATCTACTGTTTGAGTCATGATTTCATATAATCACCAAATGTTATTCCTTTTGATGTATAGTTCTAGTTTTTTAACAACATTCTTTCCCACATCAAAAATCTTACAAAGGATTTTCTGCATTTTCTTCTGGTTCAGTCTCATCTCCATGTTTTTTCCCTACATTTTATGTTTGTGATAAGAACTACAAATCTTTTCTTCACAAAATGTTCTAGTAGCCCTAGTGCCATTTAATATTCATTTTCTGTTGTGTTAGCTCTGCCAATTATTTATTTCAAGTATATTATTTTTGGCTCATTTGTTTATTTATTAGTACAGGGTCTTGCTGTGTATCCCAGGCTGGTCTAGTGCTTGTGAGCCTCTTATTTCCAAATTGTAGATGATGGACACAATTGTCTATCACCATATAGAGCTACAATTGATATGTTTTATTAATTTTCAATGCATTTATCTAATCTTTGTCAATTATATTTGTTTTAGCCATTGTTAATAACTAAACAATGAGGTCAATGCCTCATGACAATATGACCTATGCTTTCATGGTTGTGAAGCCAGATCATCTTCTGTGGTCCTCCCTATCTGTGAAACTATTCCCATGTAAGGCTGTTTCTCTCTGGATTTGCTTAATTGGTTAACTGTTATTCTTGTTACTCACAGAAATTATAGGACTTAAACATAAACAGTTAGCTGAGTCTTGAATTTTGTACTATGAATTGAAATTATAATTGGTGCAGAGTGTTAATTGGTAAGGAATTTAGTACAGAGTGGCTGCTGATCTCTGTTTTCAGCCAGACCTGGCATAGCAGTTCTAGGTTGCTTTGTGTTAACCTTGATTAGACACCTGCAGTTCTGTCCTTGGGCATATCTGTAAGGTTTTAAACTTATGACTCATTCACAGTGACAGTCAATCTGCCTTTAATTTTTCTTTTGAGTTTATGAATCAGTTGATTGTATGTGGCTTGTCTTAGAACTGAGAAGAAATTGTTGCTTTCTCTATGCCAGTTTGAGATACAGGTAAAAACAAAACAAAACAAACAAACAAAAAGAAACAGGGCCCAAGTGTCTTACAGTCCTTGTAGAACAATAGATCTAGTTATGAAGGATATCCTAGTATATTTTCTGTGTATCAAAATTATACAAATTAATGAGAAGTAAAACCCCTAATCATCCCCAGATATGTGTGCTGATAAGATTGAGATGTAATCATGAGATTATATATCTACATCACATGAGATTACACATTACAGTGCAAGTATTGGTGAGAAAACCACAGCTGTCTTTGCACATGTGAATTTGCAGATAGTAAAAGTCAGTATTTGTAGACAATATTTTCATAAGCCTTGCCTATGAATTTCCTCCATCAGATTAGTTGATCACTTGATGGGTTGGCCTAACAAATATCAGTTGTCAATTGTAATTGTGATATGGCCCCAAACAGCTCATGACACCCCACAAATTCCTTTCTTAAACCTTTCCAACCCCAGTATTGTACTCTCTAATGCTATCTACCTACTACAACCTCCCTAGTATAGGATAAATCCCCTCCTAATAATCTGTTTCTGGTTTCTTGTTGATAGATATAGTTCAAACTGATCTAGACCTTTAAAATTATCTTTGGTTATGCACCATCATCCAATTATTTATTTAGCAAATTCTTTTTTATTTCTACATGTTTATTTAAGTACATAGGGTCTTTTGATTTCTACTCATACATTTAATATTGCCTACATACCAAAGGAATAATAAATATATTCTGCTGTGCCCAAGAGGTCAAGAGAACAATTTGTACACCCAGGGACTTTTCTCTGCCTCGGGTCCTTTCAAACTGATGCTGAACAGAAAAGCTTCCTTCAGTTTGGAAAGGTCCATGGTTATAATCTTATCATTTATATTATATTATAATTATATCATAACCTTTTTTAGTCTCTGCCTTCATTCTTTATTACCTCTTTTGGTTTTCTGGTAGAATGGAATTCGATGCACGTTTCTCTTCCCCAACAATTCTATCTTTTTTAGAAAAATACATTGTTTTAGTTTTCCTCCTCTATCTCTGTGTTCCTTGCATGCCTCTGGAACCTTCCTGACCCTGTCTTCCAGTTGAGTAATGCAATTGTGGCTCTATTCTTTCTGCCCCACTCACGGATTATTTATTTCAAGTCTTATCTCCTTTCTAGAAATGCCTGATCACCTTACCCTGTGTTCTATCCCTTTTCTCTTTTTACAGCACACAGTGTATAGTAGGCCAGGGCACAGTCTTACCTTAAGTTAGCTGCAATTCATAGTATTTTCCTTGTCTTCTAAAGTAGATTTTGGGTTGTTGTCCTCTAAGTATTATCTTTATATTCTCGAAATGAAGGAGGCCTGGGAATGAATTGAACTGATAATTTTGGGTGAATTACAAAGAAATACTGATTTTCTGGGTTGTATTGACCACTCTCCTTTTCTTCACCACTAAATATGCTCAGATCTCAATATCTATGCTTAGAATTGGCTTTTTAAAATATTTTTTATTCATTGCATACCAACCACAGTTTCCTGTCCCTCCCCTCTTCCTTCTCCCCCACCACCTCCTCCAACACAGCCCCAATCTACGCCTCAGAAAGGGTAAGGCTTACCATGGTGTGTCAACAAAGCCTGGCAGGTTCAATTGAGGCAGGAACAGACCCTCCCGTCTGCATCAGGGTTGCACAAATAAAACATCCTACCGTGTGGAATGGACTCCAAAGAGCCAGCTCGTACACCAGGGGTAGCCTGCATGGGACTAATCTATAACTGTTTTGTAACGAAGCTGATATTCTTGCAAGGCAGCTGACTGCCACAACCAAGGTGTGACTTGGTAGATGCAGTGTGTTACTGCTGCCCCAGCTAGCGTCTACAGCCTGCAGTCAACACCGTGGGCAATTATGAGGAGGAATGTATTTACTGAGTAATAGTGAGAGTGGATATGAATGTGCTGCTTTTAAAAAATATCAAAATGTCTTTGTAATTGGGAAATAATAAAGCAGAATGAAAACACCCAGAGTTAAAGAGAGAGCAGTTTCTGTCTATTTGCTCTTTCACTCTTGGATCCACCGAACACTAATTAATGGATTTCATAACTTAGTAAATATGCACCTTATTTATGCTTTATGTATAACCTTATTTAGTTAATATGCACTTTAATGGATTTCTTATTTTAGTCAATATGTAAAGGGTTGATTGTGGACCAGCGCAACTTCAGTATGTTGTAAAATAGAAAAGAACAAGAACAGAACAACAGAACAAAAAATGTTATTTTAAAATATGGAAATGCAAGAATCGAATCTATGCCTAATTTGTTAGAGGGGGGAAGGGTGATGAAGGGAAATGAATCATATGATAGACCGTCACAGACCAGGAATGCGAGATCCAAGCAGATGACTGATCAGAGAGAATGTGGACACATTTATTTAGTTTCTATCACTTACAAACTGCAGAATTGTGCATAAGATTCATTGTGGACTTTGAACAAGACAGTGTGTCTAAAGACTTATTTCATCACACTAAGCAGAGATTCAATACATGCTCACTATTATTAAGACCTTATTTTGTATAAAATTATGAATTAATGTATTTTTATAATATACAACTAACGTTTTGTTTATCTTTATTACTCACTTTTAGTTCCTTGGAAAGTATTGATAGACTAGTAATAGACTCATAGAACAATTGATAAAAGCTTTGTTTTCTTATTTGGGTTTCTGTCATAGTCATATATACAGCCAACTTCAAATATACACTGGCAGGAAGTGGTTGATTTAAGGATACTTAAAAAAAGAATGTGATTTAATGAAGCCTACAGATAAAAGATGGATGCAAAGGTTAGTGCATGTTTCTCTGATATGAGAGAATAAAAACATTGCCCTTTCCATCCTTTCTTTTCTTTCTCTATGATATATGGTAATAACATTTATAATGATTTGCTCATATAAACACAATATAAGTAAACTTCAGTTTTATTCAGGGTTTTGGTCATTATTAGGAAGTAATAATGACTAATACCCTGTCTTGACACACCTCCACGTGGAAGCCACACATCTTATTACTTTATACTTAACTTTGGTCAAGCATGCTATTGACTACCTGGAGTGATTTGCTGCTTTGAATATCTGTTACTAGTTAACAAATTGACTAGTATGTAATTGCACCAACTTTAAAAGTTGAAAGTCAGAAGTCTACAACACATTGTCTGCAGGAACTTTCCAAAGATATGCCCGCAATGTCTTGAGTACAATGAATAATCACTTAGCATTACTCATTTAATGGAATAGTTACACATTATGCCAAGTGAACTCAGACTTTTTAATATGTTTTGGTCTTTTGGTAATTTTTTGAATTATTATGAGCCATGAAAACCACATTTGCTTGTTAAAAATTGGTGAAGAGGAATGGTAATGGTGACTCATCCATATGCAATACAGTTTTCTGGGTTGCTTATGAAGCTCTTCCAGGGTATGGTATTTCTTTTGGAAAGGTTTAGATGTCTTAATTCTCTGTCTTCTGTTTGATGATAAAGGATAGATACATGTGGTCTAAACTGATACTTTCTCTGCATTATTCCCAGATGAACATGCTATCTCCTATTATGAATTTTATTTGTAGAGAAAAGAGATA
The DNA here is from genome assembly GCA_001685075.1 of Bramus lutescens. Classification (NCBI taxonomy): domain Eukaryota; kingdom Metazoa; phylum Chordata; class Mammalia; order Rodentia; family Cricetidae; genus Bramus; species Bramus lutescens. The sequence continues at coordinate 27,033 of LOEQ01004716.1, read as the reverse complement.
CTATTTCTGAGTCACTGTAACTTTATAGACACCCTTTCATATTTTATTGAATAGATTATCAGACATGAGTATGGGTGGGGATTAAGGAACAGTTATCCTTTCTTTGAATGAGATTCTTGTCTAGGCATAACAATTTTATAAAACTTAAGTAACTTATTGATATACAATTAGGTATATCCAAATGTTCCTAGTCTTTTTATTTATTTAACATATATATGTGACTGATATCCATATTTATACATATAAGATTGAAGATGTATGGCAATGGTTCTCAATCTGTGGGTTATGGGCCCTTTGGGGGCTGAATAGCCATTTCACAAGGATCACAGATATTTCCATCACAATTCATAACAATAGCAAAACAACAGTTATGAAGTAGCATTGAGAATAATTTTATGGTTGGAGTCACCATAACATGAGGAACCGTGTTAAAGGTCACAGCACTAGGAAGGTTGTGAACTTTTATGTGGAAAGTAACAATAGACAAAAGAGTAAGTTATTTAGGCTTTTGGCATGTCGAGAAATTATCCAACATATTCTTCTTTGGAACACTTAGGCAGGAAAAGCACCATTTGGCAGAAGAAGTTTTTATTTTCAAGTTGGCTGGAAATACTTGGGAAAATGTTTCCTTTCACTGATGATGATCGTCAATGTTTTAATGATATATTGTTTTTATAAACATGATCATTTAAAATTTCAGGGCCTTATTGTTATGCATAAGGAAAGTAATTGTCTCAACAAATATTTCTTGATATTTTCCTTTTGTCATTTAATACTGGCAGAAGGTAAGTACAGAAACTTGTTAGGCACAGAATGGAAAACTGGGCTGCACTGGGATGTTCACGAACTGGCTAAGAACTTCACGAGGGAAAGCTGGTCGTTGCCTTCAGTAGTAAGAAATTCAACACGCCATGTTACAAATTTGAAAACTCCTAGCAAGTGAGATAGATGTGTTGTTCGTGGGATGAGACATCTTCCTCCCTCACCAGTAGAGCCAGTAACAGTACAAACAAGCTTGATAGTTTGTAAATTATTTACTGGCTCATGGCTTAGAACCAAAACCATTAGCTTTGAAGATTTTATTGGAAGGTACTATTGTGAGAAGCAGTTTGAGGGTTATCAAGTGCTACAACATCCTGTGTTAGCTCAAGATGCCCACATGGTACAAAGACATCCTGTATAATTTATTCTCTCAATATTTTCCAGAGAATATGATTTCTTTCCAATTCAAATGCCATCACCTTCAGCAAAGGACAGCCCAGAGTTGTTTTCTCAGCCAAGCATGTAAACAAGTTACCAGGAGGACATGCCAGTGACCTTAGACTTAATTCAAACTTTTGTTTAGTACTTTGTGAATTATCAGTGAGGATGATTTAAAGTGAAACTCTCTTACAGCATGGCTCGATTGTATTTGAAGAAGTTCTGTATGTTTGCTGGAAAAATTGTTGGCAAGATTTTGCCTTCTCTGGAGTGTTTTAGGGCACTAGTCTGCATCATGGCTCTTTCTCCGAGACCCATTCGAACTTTTATTCTGATGTTGTTGGTGACTTAGGTGAAGGGCACTAAAGCAGACTGGTTTAGCTTGAATACTCATGGATTGGGACCTTTATCCAAATGAACTGGCTGAACTTCATCATTCTTCTTACTCCGTCAAAGAGATTCCTTTCAAATAAGTGATAGTAAGATTTTCAGAGTGGCTTCAGCTGATAAAGAACAGGCACTGGCAACACCTGTTAGGCTAAGAGCTGTTATCAGATTCGGTGTATCTTTCCCGTTATGGGCTGTGTGGTTTTAATTTCCTTGTCTGCAGAACATCATTAATAACCATCTCTGAATGACTGCATTTTACCCTTTCCATCAATTCTTTGAGCAAACTGGTGAGGTCTCTAACAAAAAAAGCAATGTGAATGGTATGAGTTAGTAAGCATAGAGTGCCTGGTGCCTCTATTAGTCTATTAGTTCCATCATTTTGGTTACTTTAAACAATGTTATCACTAGTGTGACCATTGTTCTTCGACGGAAAATCCAGCAATTAGGTCCTGGTCTTGATTTAACCATCAGGGGGCATTTTAGTCTAAACATCCAATATTTTTTTAAATCTTCTTTCTAGTGATGACATAATTAATTGTTCTAAAGTGGGTATTTCAGAAATGTGCATTACTCTGGATCATGCAACTCCCTCAACACACACACACACACACACACACACAGAGTTTTAGTTTTATTGGTAATTTGCATTAAATGTACAATTGTGCTAGATGTTATTACACATGGTGGTACTAAATGTTATTATTTGAAAGGAAAAAAGAACTCTGTTTTGCTTCCTTATTTTCTGTAATACTTTCTGTGAAGCAATCATTTGGGAGAGCAATATTTCGAAAAGCTTCGGAAAATGCGAGCTGTGTCTCATGAAGTCTTAAAAGGACATGAGGAACTCAGGGGCATGAATTGTGAGTGATGCCTCTAAGCAAAAGTGTGTCTGTCTCCTACCATGTTAGCCAGTTTGACAAAAGCACAAAGTAGAAGAAAATGCAGACTTAGCAACAGTTGTGATCTTCACTGCTATTTAAAAGTGAAAGAACAGAAACGGAATGGGAGAAGGTATTTGTTCTGGTGGAAGCCCCACCCCAGCCCTTGGCATACATATACCCAAAATGTCTGGTATGTTCTGATGGATGCTCCATCTCAATCCACTTCCCCCCATCTCTCTTTCCCCAAACCCCACCTTATCTCAGAAAGCCCACCAAACAAGGCTCCTTCACTAGAGATGCTCAAGACCATTCCCATAGGGTATTTAAATTGCCCCCAGAAAACAGACATGTGTTTTCTTTCCAGCTCTCTTCCCCATCTCCTCTGGGGAGCAGGGCATGGGGAGGGGGTAGAAAATTATCCATGAATGTTTTACCCATTAAACCTGGGCTTTTTCTAATTTGGTTTGATTTGGTCTGTTTTGGATTGCTGCATCAGCGGAAAGGAGGCTTATTGTCAGGGTGCAAAAACTTTTCATCTGTAGGTTCTTTGTTGACATCCATTGCCCTCTCTGAGCCTAGAGTATCACTGTAGGTAGCGAGTAAGTTCATTGACTTTCTATTGGACACGGAGAGCTACCTATTCTGTTTTAATATCCCACTTGGGTCCTAAAGTCCCTTCACCAATTTCTTTCATGGGGATGAGTGGACGTGACTCTTTCCTCTCCATTTAAGATCCTATCACTTCCCTGCATTCTTGCAGGGCAATTCTTCTCACACTTTTTCCTACTAATAATTTCTTTTAAAAGTTGGTTTCTATTACTCATCCCTTAATGGGAATAATGCCTAAAGACTGACTGCAACCTTGTTCAAAAGTTGTGGTTCTAGGCTTCTGCTGAATTAAGCCTTTTGAACAGACCAACTGCTAACCTGAGTTTTGATGAAGACTGGAAGCCTCTGGTTTTCTTGGTTTTAGAATTTTATCCTACCTGTAAAACCACAGAGAAATGTTCCTGGGATAAAATAGAATATTAAAATATGAAAGCCTCTGAGCAAGCTGAAAGTATTTACATACACAAGGCACCCCACAAAGACCATATAAATGATTAAAGTATTTTCTTGTGCTATCTTGTGAGAGCATCACAGCCTGGAAGAGGATATGTTTGAGGAAATGACTTGAAATATAGTGAGAGTGCTTACATCAGATTAAATGAACAAGATAGCTAACTTTCCCTTTCGGGGGAAATGCAGCACCAGGAAACATTATTGACAGCAGCAAATAAAACTTCTCTGCTTCTGAGATTTTTTTTTCCCTCTCCATTTTCTAGTCTCTTTTCTGAGATAGAAAATAGTGAAAGCAGCTGCTCATGAGACATCAATTCAGAGGCTATGAAGGGTGCAAAGTCATTCCCAGCTGTCCACTGTGTTGGCCTCAAACCCCAATTCCCCAAATTGATTATTAATAACAAGTTCTAATAATGCAGTGTGTTATTCACATGAGTTTGGCATTTATTGATATCTGGGATGAGAGAAGAAACTGTTTCCTTTACAGAACAGGTTGTTAAGTGTCATTTTCAAGTGAGACTCATTTATAGATCTATTGTTTCAATCTCTTCTTCCATATTTTGATTGCCTATCTTTAATTTTTTATGTGTGTCTGTGTGTGAGTGTGTGTGTGTGTGAGTGTGTGTGTGTGTGTGTACTTTATGTTTTGTTACAGGAGTTACAGAGGGACTTTTGTTACAGGAGTTACAAACAGTCTCTCATAGCTCAACTCCAAATCAAAACCATAGAATGCAAAATTTGAATAAAATCATATTTTCAGATTTATTTGTGATCTTTTCAAGTACCATTTATTAATTTTTGAATTTTGAGATTTTTTTNGTGTGTGTGTGTGAGTGTGTGTGTGTGTGTGTACTTTATGTTTTGTTACAGGAGTTACAGAGGGACTTTTGTTACAGGAGTTACAAACAGTCTCTCATAGCTCAACTCCAAATCAAAACCATAGAATGCAAAATTTGAATAAAATCATATTTTCAGATTTATTTGTGATCTTTTCAAGTACCATTTATTAATTTTTGAATTTTGAGATTTTTTTAAAAATTAGGTAAAGTAGTTTTTACTCAAATTCAAATAATTATTTTAAAATTTTTATTATTTATTTATTAAAAAATTTCAGACCAATCCCAGTTCCCCCTCCCTCCTCTCCTCCTGCTCCCCCTACCTCCCTCCAACCCTACTCCTCAGAGAGGTTAAAGCCTCCCATAGGGAGTCAACTAACTCTGCTCAATCACCTCCTTGGGGCAGGACCAAATATACCCTAGTTTGTTAATTTTAAGGCAGAAGAACTAACAGGTTATTTGTGTTCTTCATCTCCTCGGTAACACAGCTGTACTACCAATATCCTACATTATTATAGGTCTTGGATCCACAGGTCATAGGCTAGAATGACATCAACTAAATATTCATAACCTCAATAAGCTCTTATTGATATCTTTGTATTGATTTATTTTATTTTGATTTGTATGTCTTTCTCTGTGTGTAGTATGAGTGAAAGTACCTGGAGAAATTGCAAGAGTTCATTGGATACAAAGAACTTGAGTCCCAGGCAGTTTTGAGACATTTGATGTGGGTTTTGGGAGCCAAACTCTGGCCTTCCAAAAGAACAGCAGAGGCTTCTAATTTCCCAGTCATCTCCAGCTCCTCAATATCATTCCAAATAACTCAATCATTTCTCATAAACAATGAGATAAAATTATAACTATAAGAAGGCTGAAATAAACAGAGATTGGAATTTCTGGCTAGAATGTTTCTCTCTTTTTATTGACCTTTGTTGACAATGTGCATCTGAACCATAACCTATGTCTCACTTTAAGAAATATAATAACCCAGTAATACAAAACTCCTCAAACCAGCACTGTCTAAAAATAATCTAAGACTGGTATTCTTGAAATCTGTTTTGCTCAAATTTTGAAAGGCAAATTTTATATTAAAACCATAAAAGAAATTTCTCTGTGAAGGTGTAAGGTGCTCACACATCAATAACGCCTAAGAAAATGTTTAGAAATATTTGTCTAAGTCATTATAAATCATATACGGTACTTGAGGACATTCTCCAACTCAAAACCATATTCTGATTAATTTGTGACTAATAGTTGCCATAATTCACAGACATCTTAAATTATCTCATGCAATTTCAGAATTTACTTTCCCTAGTGTAATAGGTGCTACAAAGAATAAAAAGAAAAACTTGAAATCTCAGTAAGAGCTGTCTGAATTCTCTGATTTTTTTCTTGTGCATTTTGCTTGTCTGTGTTTTTTCCTGTTTTTTCTTTTTCTGTCTGTGCACTGAGTGTTCATACCAGGAGTTACATCCATGCTCTGAAATGACATAATTTCCAAGCGTCTTCAGAATCACATTTTTTTCTGTTGTCACAGGACCTCTCTGTATATCAGACTTTCTGAGACAGAAAAGGGCTTCATTCCTCTATCACCCAGGACTATGCTTACAATTAAAAAAGATAAGATGGAACTTTTATGACTATTTTAAAAAATAAGTATCGAGATTTTTAGTTTTCTATATTCAAATTCATTTTGATTTTTATTTCCTTTTAGTAACAACACAATATTTGCTACATAAAATCTCATTAAAATGAAGAAAATGTTTATGGACAAGTTAGACAACAAAATCATTCAATTTTGTACATAGAAGTAATGTCCTTTTCTCAATTCTCTTGCCTGAGAAATTGAACTTTTAAAGTCTTTATCTCTGAATCTTATTGAGTAAATACTGAACTCCACAGACCAGGGTATTTCCTCGGGGATTTCTCAATGCTAGTTATACATGAAAATAGGAGGAAAAATATTGAATGAATAAAGTTTATATAAAATTCAGTGAAGCCAATTTAGAAAGGTTAAGATGAAGAAACAAACACAAATTCCTCAAGGAAGGGAAATGACAAGCGTGATCTCTATGACCATTGCAGTGTGACTCTCGTCCAAAAGAGGGGTCTGGGACTGTTTTTTCCCTTACTTCTCATCTCTGTTTCCTTTACCGGAAGGAGTAGTCCAATAGGCAAATGCCTAAGCCCTTGGATGATTAAATCTGGGCTAAAGTTTCTGCATGTCTTTGTGAAGTGTCTCTCCTTTGCAAAAGAAAAAAAATAAGAAAAGGAAAAGTCATGTTGGAAGGAGTAGAGAGATATCCCAAAATCTTTTCTTGGGATATACTTTGTACTTTGTTTACTAAATTTCTGAAATTGTGTCACCTATTTTACAACATAAATAGACAAAAGTTAAGGACTAAAGTAATAATCTGCTGTGATGTTAGAGAAAAAGTTAGCCCACACAGATTGACTGCATGAATGATTCCTTTTCCATTGACACTTGCTATTTATGTCTTGAAAGGTTTATGATTCATCTGTCCACAGCCTATACGTAGCATCTTGTTTCTAGGCTAGGAAACTTGTACTCTTCCTACCCTTACACTGCTAAAGCTGACTGAATATAAGGTAGCTGACTGATTTTTAGTTCTAAATTTTGCTGTTGTAGCATAGTACAATATTCTGTCCACTAAAATGCTCGCATGAGTTATCACTAAATACAGTACTCAATAAAATAAATCACCTAAAATTCAACTATTATGTTTGCAGTGGTAGAGTTATTATTTTACTACACTATCACAGAAAAAAAATAGAGGTAGTAGGTGTATTTCTCTGTGATAGATCCTAGCCAGTGATTTAAGTAAAGTGACTGAGATTAATGTCAGGTTCCTGAAGACCTGCCATTAATTCAACTGTGTTGTAATGAGTGAGTCATTATGAATTGTTGCTTTCATATTGCACTATGTTGTCCTTATTCTGGTTTTGTTTGTTATCATAGGAAAAATCTGTCCAATTAGTTTTGGTACTCTTAAGGTTTCTCGTAATACTTACTAGAGTACAGTCAACTAAGCACTTTTGTTAGAGAATACATGCATGAATGCATCTAAAAGTTGGAAAGAGGGATCTTTACTTCCAGTGATTAGTCTGTAAACATCCTGAGAGAAACCCTTTCTCGCAGATGGGCTAATGTTTATTTTGCTCCATGGTTTCCATAGAATCTAAATATTCCCAATTTATATTATCTAATAAAATAGCAAATGGTTTTATGCTTTCTCTCAGGTGTTTCATTCATTATTCGGTCAGGATTTTATTTTGAATACGTAATTTGTATAACACATAATGTTTAGTGCCACAACACGTAATAGTCAAACTAAATGAATTTCCTGTCTTGTGGATGCCATAGTCTGGTGTTGTAAGTCTGTATCTAGATGCCAGCATAGTTTTGTACAAGTCACTAATGAAAAAGGTATCTTTTGTTCTTTTGAAAAGCAGCAATATACTCCTTATAGCTCAAACCACTCCTTATAAATTGGCTATGGAATAGATAGCATACTAAAATTCCAGCTTTCAAAGGTCACAAAATAATGGGAAATATAGAGGATGCAACATGAAAATGCCCTACTTGAAACTTCATTCAAATTACCCTAAGCAGTCATGTTTCTACCTAGAAAAGACCAAGAAGCTTATAATATAGAATCCAAGAACCCTGTGCTAGACAGAAGGGATGGCTTGTTCTGCTCATTTGAACTTTCACCAGTCAGTGGCTCAGCAGAGTGATTAATTTTTCTTCACACGCTACCTTTGTTTTTGCTTATGTATGATTCATTCTTTCTCTTATATTATTGGTACTCATTCAGTGATTCGCTCCAGTTTAGGCGTCTTTATTTTAATGTTTATAAATTAAAACTGAAATATACTGTTCATTCTCATTACTTTTATTGCTACTTTCTCCAGGGTTAATGTTCCTCTAACTTATGTCTGTAGTTTGCTCTCTATACTGATCTTCAGTTTCAGCTCATAACTCATGATTATTATTTGTCTATCTGGTCCCTAAAGACTAAACAAATACAAATATTTTATCCCACCTCTGCTTTTTCTCTTATCTTTTTTCTGAAACCAACATTTTATTTTCTCATATTCAAAACATTATCAAGCACCATTTGCATTAGGTCATCAACATGCTCATTTTCTCCCCCTTCTCTCTATGTCACTTTTCATTAATACATGGACCCCATCATCATTTGCATAGATTTTTTAATTAGTCTCCTGAAGGGTTGTGTTCTGTCATGCTAATCTTCATTCTCTCTAACATAGGCTGTACTTCGAAGACTGAATGACCTTACTGGACATCAAAGTGCAAGAGCAATTTCTTTCTTCAAGCTGTTAGCTTTTCTTCCTTTAACATGTAAGTCACCTTCTTAGTACAAGTTAGCTCTTTCAGTTTGCATCTCTTTTACTAAGAAAAGCGTATGTTGACATGAACTGTTAGTAGTTACTTAAATACTTCATACTACATAGATTCTGATACATTGCTTTTGGTTTTTCTGGGCTATTTGTCATTTCCCTTTCTGTTGGATAGTCCTTCCAAATCTCATGTTTGATGTCAAAACGATCTTGACACTCTTACTCTCATGACTTTGGCTTTTCAAATCTCTCTAACTGTCCTCTGTAAAATTCTTTCTCTTATTTTGTGCTGTAGCTTCCGAATACGGCCTGATCTCCTGCTGTAGGAATTCCTGCTGCCAGTAGCCTTTAAGTTACCTGACCACTTGGGCATGGCCTCTTATCCTATATATGACGATGTAAAGCACACGTCTGGCCTCTTTCCTGGCTGCAGGATTAGGTTGTCGCTCCCTGTTCCAGCAGAGGACTGTAATCTGTGAGTGTACACCTGAATAAATAACCTTTTATTATACTCAATTATGAGCTAGTGTGAGTTTTTTTTTTTATCTTTCTTCTTTATCTGGTGTCCAACGTGGATACGAACTCCACACCTACCGGGTGGACTGGCTTAAAGGCCTAAAAGCTCCACAGCCCAGAAAGTCTTAACCATCATTTTACTTTCAGAGGATTCCATAAAAAGAACATTGCCCCCATGGCAGCTGGAAGTAATTCTAGAAGATGACATCCCCTCTCCCAACATAGTTTGTCCTCAGGGTTAGGGACATCATTTAGGGGTTGATTATAATTGGTATAGCATTGGGAGTTAGGGGGAAAATTATGTAGGATCAGGGATCTCTTTGAAAAAAAAAGAGAGAAAATTGGATAGGATAATAGATTAGTGTGCGCTTACTCACACTAGTAATAATAGTGAGTAATGGAATGAATAGTTGTAAGCTATTATTTATAGGCAATTTACATTGGTATAGATTCTTGTATATTGATATAAACTTAAATTATATTGAATATGTTCCTATTTTCATTTGCAATATTTATTTAGGTGAAGTTGTTTTGTCATATCATATGCATACACACTTCTACCTTTGCTTAAGACATTTTCTATATTGATACAATTTTAGAATATATTTATTATATTACAATATAAATTTCTAGCTCTGATAAAGTTACTTATACATTGTTTACATTTTGAGGCCATTGTCCTCATTAATTGCACAGTTGTTTAAAGATTGTCTTTAAGTTATATAGGTTTTAAGAATTATAGGTCAATAGTCATCCATGTTTATCATACTTATAGTTAGACTAATCAGATTCTTTGGATACATAGAGATTGTATTCT
>LOEQ01004715.1:176749-191614 GCA_001685075.1 Bramus lutescens | reverse complement strand
CATCCATCGTCAGATGAAGGTTTCCTTCAGTCCCAGTCCAGCTGGCCTTGGTGAGCTCCCATTAGAACAGTGCCGTCATCTCGGTGGGTGAGTACGCCCCTCACGGTCCTGACTTCCTTGCAAGAGTGCTGCTTTTTAAATTATATCCTAAATATACTAGAAGTCCAGAAATTTCAATATTAAGCAGTTGAGCTGGGAGGTGTGACACGTGTCTTTAATCCCAGCTGGGAGGCTGAGGCAGGTGAATCTCTGAGTTCGAGGCCAACCTGGTGTACAGAGCGAGTTTCAGGACAACCAGAGCTATGTAGAGAAGACTTGTTTTGAAAAAGACCAAAACCAGAACAAAACGAAACAAAAGAAAAATTGATGTTATCTTTTGTACATTATAAATTTAATCAGGACCATCATGGTTTAAAAGGACAGAAAAAGTTGATGTCTTTGCTGGAAGATTTAGTGTATTTGAAGTCACTCTAGGAACACAAAAACATGTAGGCTGTGTTTTCATCAGGTGTTCTAGGACTGAGTTTAAAAAGAGTACACACTAGCGAATAATTCATGATGGAAATTAGAACACATGGAATTAATTGTTAACTTCATTCTCTACTCATATATTGTTGAGCAGATATTTAGGTGATTGATAGAGGATTTAAGTACTATTTCAGACTACAGCTAAAACCAGACCAAACTATATAATATAAACTGAAGATTGAAATAGAAGAGAATAAAGAATTTTCAAAACTCAAAGGGCTTCCGTTCACACATCAGTAAATAATCTAGAGCTCCAAGCACGAGAGTTGCCTACCTTGTGACTTTTGAAACTCTCGTGCTTGGAGCTCTAGATGGAGAATGGATGCAGCGTGTTCTCCCTTGGTGCACCTCTGTCAGGCACAAAGCGGTACAGGAGGTGCAGGGCAGCCTTGGGTGGTGTTCCTGGGTGCAGCACGTAACAAATTCAAGAAGTACTTTGTTTCCCGAAGCAGCTTCTTAAAATTATCTCCATTAAAGTGATCATAATAAAGCATGTAGCTAATTTCACAATGTTTTCCTCTTGCTCTTCCTACCATTTACATTTTACTAGAAGGCCTGTCTATGTCCCTGCCTGTTAATGCACCATGTGTGTGCAATGCTCGTAGAGGCCAGAAGAGGGTATCAAATCTCCCTTGCACCTATAGTGGCAGGTAGCTGTGAGCAGCTGGGAACTGAACCTAAGTCCTTTGCAGCAGCAGAGTATAGTCTTAACCGTGGTGCCATCTCATCAGTCCTGGCAAAGAATTTTAAAACCAAGATCAATGTGTTTTTATGCTGTACTGTAGTCTTTTCATACTTTGGTCTCTTCAAAAGATTCAGCTAAGCTGGGCCATGGTGACCTTTAACCCTAACACTTGGAAGGCAGAATCAGGGGGATCTCTGTGAGTTCAAGGCCAGTCTGGTCTACAGAGCGATTTCCATCCAGGATAGCTAGGGCTACACAGAGAAACCCTGTCTCAAAAAACAAACAAACAAAAAATCATGTGTGTGTGTGTATTATGTATGCATATTAGGGACTTAGCACTTGTTGATTCTCTTCCCTCAATTCTTCATTGCATCATTCCAGCACTTTCTCTTTAGGTGTGCCACGTCAGGTTACTCACTCAAATGGACAATGCTGTATTTTAAAGGATGCTCACTGAAACATTTCGTAGTAGATAGGCATTTGCTGAAACAGTTGAACCATGTCAACCAGAATTTTTGACATATTGATAAAAATTCACAATAAAGCATGCAGCTAACTTCACAATGTTTTCCCCTTGCTCTTCCTACCATCACTACATTTTATTAGAAGGCATTTTTTTTAATTAATGGAGAAATGAATGTAAAACTAAGAAGCTCCTCAGGGAACTCCGCCATGCTAGTGTTTGTTTCGATACCAACATTGTCCCAAAGGCTTGCACAAAGGGCACATTCAGCAAAGGAAGCAGAATTTCTTTATTTATCTTCCAAGTATGAAAGCCTACAATCTTCTCTGTTACAACAAAGCCACAGCAAAGAGACGACAAGAGTGAGCTAGTGACGGACAATATCCTGATAAGATAAATAGACTCTAAAATTGTTTTGGCCTGAAAATCAATTCAGTTGTCTTTGGGTTTCATGGGGGAGAAAATCACCTTTGTGAGGGAAATGTTGTTTCTGCCTCTGAGAGGACCAAAGCAGCACCCAGGGGGCAAACCAAAGGTGAAAGAAGCTGTTGCTGTGTGGCTGGTTTGCTGGTTTTTCTTGATAACACTTATTTCCATCAAGGAATAAATGTTTACAAAGAACCAAGGGGCATATATTTACTTTTTCTCAGCACTGAATGAAGACTTTGTCCTTCTTGATTGTTCTCCCAGGTACAAGGCATTACTCACTTCAGCACACAGGAAAAGAAGGTAGCAAACCGTGTCACCCTGGGAGAGCAACTGGCTGATATCCTGATGGCTACGACAAGCATCTTTGAAAGTGAGAGAACAGGGGGTGGGGGATGTAGGTCAGATGGAAGTGAGAGCATCTTATTCTGGACTGAGGGTCAGCAACATCTACTTCGCCCTGCTTTGAGTTGCGTGACACAGCCCCCATGAAGAACAATTACTATGGGTTTTCTGCAAGTAGCAATAGGCACGAATAGTTTCGAGAAGTTTCTAAAAAAAGATGTCTGGTTCGTCATGGACATTCAGATAGAAGCCGGCTGATTCTTTGGGATGGAGAATATTAGAATTTGAAATTGAGGAGGAAGGAATTGGGTTGATTTGGAGTATCAGAGCCAAGGGGTTCAAGGGAAAGGAACCAACTGAGCTAAAACAACAAACAAGCAGCTGAGGGTTTGGCTGTGGGGGAGGTACTGCAGTTAACACCCCAGAGACTCTCCTTTGGCCAGTGCCACCCCTATTTCCTCATGGCACTTAAGAATTTCCGCCTAAGGAAGCCGACGAGGCTGAAAGCTTTTTCTAGGTGGGGAGCAGAGTCCCAGAAAGGGTTGACTGAATTGCCCCTAGGGTGTTACACTGTTACCAAATGATACAGCCCACCTTCCACTTTCATTCTGAAGCCTGTATCCAATCCCTGTACTAGGACAGCCACCTGTGACATTGGGACACCCTAATGGGGCACATGACCAGTTCATCATTCCCTCTTTAGTTTTTTCAGGTTTAAGAGTTTCTTCCCACTCAGTCTTTGTCCTCTGTTAAGGAATAACTCTACAGCTCCGCACTAGGACCCACCGCTCTATCCACATACAACTCCAGCCTTCAAATGTTCATCTGTATGTCAGCACGGAGAGGTAACTACCATTATATTCCCTTTTACACCTATTAGACTTACAGTTGCACTTAATGGCAAGCCTATATTTGGTGTTACTTGCTGCTGAGCAGAAGTCTAGAACTTCAAATTTGGAATCCCCATTCTGGCCGGAGCTGGTGGTAGAGCCAAGGAGTAGAACCCAGGTACCCACACTGCTATGCAATGATTTTTAACTTCCACTAGATGGCAGTGTGAAAACCGCGTTGTAAAGCACTGTGACTCCTTCGGGAGCACAAATGATTTCTCCCAGGAAGTCCTGGGGCCCAGTTCTACGCAGCTGGCGTCTCAGCTTTTGCTCAGAGAGAGCTCTCTGTTCTGATGTATCCGTTTAATCCATCGTTGTCGGGAAGGAGATCATGAATGATTTATTTCTAATGGCGAGTCATTAGTGAACATTTCCAAAGATTAATCTTTAAAACCTCACTTTCTTGGGAAGTTTCTTCCCTGCTAGAGTTGGTCCCCAATGAAAGAAACCAAGTTGGTGGAATAATTTCTCTTGTCAACCAAAGGACGTGCCTTACCTGCCACCTGGGTTCGTTCTGATAATTTTGGAAACCATCCCATGGTCGCTAATGGAATATCCACCCTGCTTTAAGGGATAGTGTACAAGTTCTACACTTCAGAGATAGGGCTTTTGTCCAGGGGTCACTTTAACTCTAAGACAGACCTGGACTCAGCTAGAGCTGTTTCACAGCCTTTTTTCCCCGTCCATTAATGGTTCTAGGGAATACACATGCCAACCCATTCAGAGACTGTAATGCTGTGCACCACTGTCAAGAACACATCAAACTGACAACCACGATTAAACTTCATAAGATCCGTTGTCAGGTGGCTCCAAGAAAAGAGCCAGGTTTCCGAATTGGAGTAAATCAGTCAATCAGCAGCTGTTGAGAACAGAACCAGAGTGTCACAGTGGAAGGTTTCCTGGAAGATTCCACCGTCAGCTCCCCCCTGGGCTGAGCAAGCACCAGCCTACAGTTCCTGACATCCTTCTCTACAGATATCAGAGTTTATGGTCTAAGTCCCCTAAATCAGTTCATTTCAACACAGTGCCTAGATCCAACTCTCCCACTGACTCTCTTTCTCCAGAAAGGTAGTTATCAAATAAATAAACATGGCAAAGCTTTGGAATTGGAAAATAGGCAGAAATTGGAAGAATTTCGAGGACATGAGAGGAAATGCCTATATTTCTTCCATTATACTGTTAATATTAAAGATGGCAGTGGTACCTCTAGTGACGGTGCAGAAGGCAATGAAAACACCGTGGAGAAAAGGCTGTATTATATTGCAATATAAGATGTTTACACCTTCATTCGAAAGACTGTTGGCAAAAGTATGGACATCAGAGATACCCTGGGCAACAATTTAGAAACCAATGAGGAACATGAAGGAACTGTGAGAGAAAGGAAACTTTTATATTGTGGCCCCAATTGCTGGGTTTATGTCCTGCAGTCATGCAGGAAGCAGAACTTGGAGTCAGTCACATTGGATATTGATTTGAGAATTCTAAGAAAATGACTTAAAGTACTGAGCAGTCTTACTTTGCTGATTGTGGTGTAATGTGAGGGAGGAGATGTGTTGATGGAAGGAAATTTAAAGAGGGAAGGAATTAGTGTCTGGCAACTTCAGAAGGTTCCTTCTACCCAGATTGCAAATGATGCTGAAATTCTGATGCTTGCTCTGCTGGACGGTTTTTGTCAGTTTGACACAAATGTAGACAAATCTGGGAAGGAGGCATCTTAATGGAGAAAATGCTAGCTTGCAAGAAAATCTGTAGAGGTATCATTTTGATAACTGATGTGGGAGGGCTCTGCCCACTCTGAGTGGTGCCATCCCTGGAAAAGAGTTCCTGAGTTGCAAAAGAAAGCAGGTTGAGCAAGCCATGAGGAGCAAGCCAGTAAGCAGCATTCCTTCAAGGCTTCTGCTTCAGTTCCTGCCCTAGGGCAATGCCTTGAGCCCTTGTCCCGCCTTCTCTGGATAAAGAACTGTATACATAGGTGGAAATGAATCATTTCCTTCCCCAAGTTGTTTTTAGTTGCTGTGTTTTACCACAGCAGTAGAAAAGTAACAAAGAAAGTTGCTCTCAAGAAGGATGGCTGTGGAGAGAAATGAAGGATGTAGCCGGACAGTTTTAGCTTGTTCCTGAAAAGGATCAGGGGGTTAGAGAGTCCAGTCACATAGAGGTGTCCTGGGAGAGACTGGCCATGGTGCTCATGGACTCACCTCAGCCATCCAAACAGAAATCAAGACTGAAGACGGTAGTGCCACCCAGCAAAGACCTATGGCAAAGGCCTAGCTAAAAAACATCTCTCCCTATTAGTTTTGTATTTTGTTTGGCCCATAGAATTATTTAATATTGTTTAAATATCAGAAGATTTCACATATCAAGACAGGTTTCTGATCTCTCAGGAAGAGTGAGAAGATGTAGGAGCCAGCAGTCAGCTAGAACTGAAAGGATACTTTATGCTTAGACTTGATAGACTTTATTACAATCCTTACAGCTCTCTGTTGCATAACAGCATTGCATATTCCAGACTAGTTCATTTAGGTTTCCAGTTAAGTATTTTAATTTTCATGTCTCATTTACAGCTTCTTATTTTATAGATTAATAAATTACAGCAGGGACTGAGCATGGCATATCTTGGAGACTGGGTACTTAGAGGCTGTGGTGGCCATTTGTCAGGTTTTTTTAGGGCTGATTGGAGGTACCGTGGTACCATGAGGAGCCAGTATTGGAGAGCTAAAGTATCTTAGTTTGCTTTTTTTCTGTTGCTGTGACAAAGACTGTGGTCCAAAGCAATTTGGGGAGGAAAGCATTAATTTGAGGGGAGGAAAGCACTGATTTGACTTACAGATGATAGTTCATGGAAGCCATGGCAGGAGCCTGGCGGCAAGAACTGAAGCAAAGACCATGTAGGAGCACTGTTTACTGGCTCACTCACTAGCTCAAGCTCCGCTGACTTTTCTTTATATACATTTCAGTCCTACCTGCCTAAGAATGGTACTACACACAGTGGGCTGGGCTCTCCTACATCATTTGGCAGTCAAGAAAATGCCCCACAGAAATCTTGAGCAGAAAGAACAATATGACAAAGATTGCTATTCCCAATGTCAAGATGTATGGTGGAGCTTTAGTTACAAAAAAAAAAGTATGGTACCAGCACAAAAACCATAACAGAGACTGACCAATGGCATAAAATAGAAGATTCAGACATGGGTACATGTAATTATAGCCATATGATATTTGACAAAGAAGTCAAGAGCATGAAGAAACTGACAGTATCTTCAATAAATTATGCAAAAGTTGTGTGTGCATGTGCAGAGGTATAACATTAGACCCATATCTATCATCATACATAAAATTAGTTACAAGTGGATAAAAGATCTGAGTTTGTAAACTGAACTGCTCAAACTGCTACAAGGAAATGTATGCAGGATCCTATAAGACACAAAGTTAAGAAAAGAGTTTCTAAATGAGGCTCTATTTGTCCAGGAATTAAGACCAACCTCAAATAAGAATGTTTCTGAATGCAAGAGAAGGAAACCCTCAGGTGGAAAAGAACCCCACAGAGTGGGAGAGAGTCTTTTTGACAGAGGATTACTATCTAGAACATGCAAAGAACTCTAACAACAGTCAGGAAAGCAAATGATCCAGTTTCAAAAGTAGGCTAGGGAGTTCTCATTAGAGAAATAAAAATGGTGAGAAAGCACCTCCACTCCAGCAGGGAGTAGGTCAGTGCCTTGCTCAGCCATCATCAGCGATCCTCCAGCAGCAGATGGGAACAAATTCTGAGACCCCCAGCTAGATGATATGCAGAGACTGAGATTTTGGGACAGTTAACCCTCAAGGGGTTGTCTCTTGCATGTCCTTCAGCTCTCAAGGAATGCAGCAGAAGAAGAGGCAGAATGAACGAATGTAAGAGCCCTGGGGTTGGGTGGGAGGGGATGTGGGAAATGCAGGACACCAATAAATAAGATGGCCCTCAAAAGCATCAGGATTGACTTATGTATGAATTCACAGAGAGTCAGGCAGCCTGCACAGAGATTGCATGAGTGTGCACCACATAGAGTTCTAGAGCTGAAAGAAGTGTACACATGCCCCTGTCCCTAATCCAGACTCAGTCTCCAATTGATAATTTAGTTTCCTTCAAGGAAGTCTCATTGAGGAAACAAACTACTCCTAAGGGTAGGCTACATGCCCACCAGTGGACAGCCAACAGAAGACAAACTCAGTGGCATATTTGGAATCTCCTTGTCTCATAATGTCATGTTAGGGCTTAAAGGGGATGTAATCTTTTTATTTTTCATATTTATTTTTTATTTCACTTCATTTGTTTCTTTTCTCCCTCCCTCTCTTCCCCCTCTTACCTCTTTTTTCCCCCTCCTATGGGTCCTTTACTTATATATTATGGCTTTCAGTTTTGTGCTTTTATGGGATTCCTGAGTGCAAAAGAGGAGTTGTCTGCATCTATATATGTTTCTTGTGCTTTTTCTTGGGCTCTTTTCCTTCTGTTTTTTTTTTGTTGTTTGTTTCATTCTAATGTGTTTGTGTTTTATTTTATTATTATCTCTTGGAAGACTGTTTTCTAATAAGAGACAGAAATGTGGATTTAAATGGGAAGGTAGGTGGGGAGAAAATGGGAGGAGTAAAGAGAGGAGAAACCATAATCAGAATAAAGATAAATGAGAAAACATATCTATTTTCAATTAAAGGAAAAAATAAAATAAATGAGCTATACAAAAGCAATAGAAATACCTAATTAACCATCATCCTTAGCATTAAAAATGCAAATCAAAACTACTCTGATATTTAATTTCACCCCAGTTAGAATAGCTAAGATCCACAAACACACCTGATAAAGAATGCTGGAAAGGATGTGAGGAAAAGGAAACCGTCATTCATTGTTGGTGGGAAGTACAGAGTGGTGCAGCTGCCCTGGAATCCAGTAATCTGCAGAGATCTGGAAAGCTAAGAGTGAATCTACCTAATGACCCAGTGATCCCACTCCTTATGACCCAACCATCCCACTCGTTATGACCCGGCTATCCCACTCCTTATGACCCGGCTATCCCACTCCTTATGATCCGGCTATCCCACTCCTTATGACCTGGCTATACCACTCCTTATGACCCGGCTATCCCACTCCTTATGACCTGGCTATTCCACTCCTTATGACCCGGCTATCCCACTCATTGACATAAACCCCATGGACTCAATACCTTAATTCATTATAGCTCAGAAATGGAAATATTATCTAAATGTCCTCCAGCAGATTAATGGATAATGAAAATGTAATATGTATACACAATGAAATAGTATTCCATTGTAAAGAAAAAAATCATAAAATTTACAAGTAAATGGATGTCACTACAAAAGTTTATACTGAGTGAGGTCATTCAGAACCAGAAAGAGAAACAGAAAATGTTCTCTCTCACTGGAGGCTCCTAACACCAAATCTTCAGAAGTGAGTTCATAAGATGGAGAAAGTACAGAAATCAGGAAAATACAAAGGGACCACGGCAGGGGTGAAAGAGGTATAACAGGACACGGGTGATACGAAGTGGGAAAGGGGAAATGGCGAGGGGGCTGTAGTTGGAATAAAGAGAAAGAGAACACAAATAATACCTAGGTTGTTTGATAAAGTGTCAAGGAATCATTTTATATTTAAAAATTATATATTTTATATATGCGTTTATGTGCACATATGCATTTATCTCTGTCTTTATCTATATCTTAAACAAATTTGTGCTACTGGGGCTGAAAGTGCTCCCACAAAAGCCTCCTCAGACTAAGAAAACCGTACTGGTATTTCAGCTAAGATGTAGGTACCTATTTATTTCATTTGCATCAAGAAATGTCATCTTCTATGTAGCTCTGGGTTATTCACAGCATCAATGGACTATATAATATCCCAAAATAGATCTCTCCTGAAAACCATCAACAGTGGAAAAAAATCAAAAACTTTTTTCTTTTGAAAAGTCACACAATGAAGCTGCTCATAAAACTCCAATGATCTACTTCACATTGAAGTGGAAAAACACCCCAAAGGAGCAGCTTCAACTTCAATGCAATCCTGCATAAGAAGATCATCTATAGTATTCAAAACAGCAACACAGGACTTAGTAGAAAATACAAAAAACATTCATCATTATTTTTTATTGTATTTTATAAAGAAACACTCAAATGAAAGTTCAAAATATCATATTAACAAATCATTTAAAAATTCTTTATGAAAATCCTATATCTTCAAAACCCCTTGATTGTTAATAAAAGAGTTTGTCATAATGTCATTACTTACTTCTTAAAGATGAAAGTCAAGAACTAGGTGTGGTGGTATACCCTTTAATCCTAGCACTTATGAACCAGAAGCAGGTGAATCTTTGTGAGTTTGAGGTTAGCCAGGTTAAACAGTGTAAACAGAGGCTGCTCATTCATTTCCCAGCTGCCCAGACCTGAATTATCACACAGAAACTATATTAATCATAACATTACTTGGCCAACAACTCAGCCATATTTCTATCTAGCTCTTACATCTTGAATTAACCCATTTCTATTAATCTGTGTATCACCATGAAGTTCTGTCCAACCAGTAAGTTTCCAGCAACTGTCTCCTTCAGCAGCTACATGGTATCTCTTTGATTCTGCCTACTCTCTCTATATATCTTTGTTTGCTTTTTTCCACCTAGTTCTATTCTGCCCTGCCTTCTCTGAGTTGAATTCTTAAAGAAAAATTATATTAAAAATGAAAGTCAACCATGCTGTGAAAAAAACATTGAATTTAAACCTGGGATTTACATTCAAGCAGAATTAAACTTACGTCATTCAGAATGTCATTGTTAAAGCATATTACAATCCTGTTTATACTCAACTTTGAGAATATTTTTAATATCTGAGTTTTGACACACATCATATGTGCATATGTTATTCTTATGCAAAGAAAATGTATACTCTAGGTTTGTATAGATGTTTATCTGGAAACATCCATGGAGTTGACTAATTTATATTTTTTCTATTACTTATAGATTTATAATAATTGTTTATTTCACTTCCTTCATTTGAGTTAATTCATTAAATATTCCTTTTACCAATAATGAAGCCATGGAGAAATAGGATGAGTTGTTAAAAATTTCTCCACTAAATAATACCAAATGTGGCCTTAGAGTTCATGTCCTTGCCCTCTGTATCAAGTTACCTACTAAATGCAAGAGCAGATTGCTATAAATCTCACTGTAATCAAGACATTGTGGTCCTGGCATCTTAACAGAACCATACATCATCAGAACAAAATGGAGCCTAGAAATAAACCCACATATATATTTGGTCAATTGATTTTCAATAAAAATGCTGAGATAATTTGATGAGAATGGGAACATCTTTCCCACAAATGGTACTTGGACAACTGGGCTAAATACATGGTGAAAAGAAACCTTGTTCCTTATCCATATATATTAACTCCAGACATAAGAACCTCAACGTAAGGACTAAAGTCATAAAGCTTGTAGAAGAAGCTACAAGAGCATATCTCTGTGACCTTGGAGAAACAGAAGTTTTCTAAGACTGAAATCTAAAGCCTTAACTATAAAATAAAGCAAGGGTTTAAAAGAAGGGCTGCTCTTCTCATCTACAGCAATTGTATAGAGCATCCAGTGTCAGGGAGGGACACAGTGACTCTGTCACACTGAAAGCAGATGTTTAGAAGGAAGAAGACTAGTAAGTGTTGGCATAAATACTGTAAGCGTTTAGGATATTTTGGGTCTTTCCCTAGGCTCCAATATCAGTCTTTTCAATTTGGATCTGTAAAGCTTATTTAGAAATCTTATAAAGTATTCTTATCTCAGTATTTTTTTTTTAGCAAATTAATGATTCCAATCATTGAAGCTGTTTCTTTTTGGAGTTTTGAGTCCTTTTACGAGCTCTGTTAGATTTCTGCCTAGGATAGGTGATGAAGCTTCTTTTTCAGCACGGAGTCTGAGTCAGTAGCTGCTTCTGACCTTGACCATCCAGCTCTTCCAAAGCAATAGCTCCACACAGCGTTGGTTTAAGAAAGCTTCATGTAGACATTGCGGTAGAGTCTGTGCTCCGAAATAAGGGTCTTTCTTTCTCCTGCCTGGATCAGTTGGCATACTGAAAAAGGAAGAGTATGGAGTTGAATGCGGTCTTTTTCTGTTGACCCCTTGCCATTCAGACAGCAACCACTCACAGCAAGCTTTTGGTTTCATAATGGCCAAATATTCCTTTATTTCCTCCTAAAAATGTTCATTTTAGAAATGATTACATTCTTGGCTCTTTTGTGTTAGGCATTCACTATTCTGCACCGCATATAGAGCAAAGAGTAGATCTCATGTTGGATTATCCCGCCCTGCCCTGATAAAGTATGTTAGTGAGAACCTCCTCGTCATTTGTTCTCTTGTCGCTTACAGTGTACATGGAGAGTTTCTAATGGAATAAAGCTGCCATTTCCCCTTGTCTTTCAGATAGCCTCTCGCTCCAATCCTGATTTTGCTCTGGCTTCCCTCCTCTTTAAATGTTAGACCCTAAAGATCTTTGCCACGTACTTAAGCTCTGAAGAAGAATAGACACGTGAATTTGGATATCAAGATGATGAATACCAGCTCATTTTCAGTTCAGAGCCATTTTCATTTTGAATCACATTTTAAAAGATGACAACTTACCCAGGTTCTACGATGAAACCGGAACAAACAAACGAAAGTTCAGAGGCTAGGGTCAATGGGCACAGAAATATAGAAGTATGCACTTCGCAAATGTGTGCCACATGGCTTCCCACAAGACCCTCACGGCATCTATTGGGACTCTAAAGAATGTGCATATAGTAGTTATCTTCTGCCAAAAGACACAGAAGGCAAACCAACCAACCAAACCAAACCAAACCAAAACAACAACAACAACAACAACAACAAACAAAAGCCAGCTGTAAGAGATTTACCTGTCATACTTGGAAGTCAAATTTAAGAAGAAAATATAACCTGTATAATCATGGATCAAATGCAGTGACATTTACATAACAGTATTTCCTCTGGGGTCTTTGAATCTGTTGGGGTTTGTGTCTTCTATGGAGCTATTTAATGGCACTGCTCAGAACAGTTTAGGATACCACGGAGCATGATGAAGTTATGACAAGTACTATGGGATTTGGTGTCATCTCTGTTTTGTACCAGCAGCTGAGAAAATTCATCAATGGAAGGACGTGCCAATGGTCCAGTGCAAGGCTGCCACCAGAAGCAAATCTGTTGAGCACAAAAGCATGCTATGCCGACTCCAGCTAGGGCTCTTCACAGCGTCTTTGTCCACACAACAGTGGGAGCTGGGTTTTATTCATGTGGAGGAGTAAGGGTAATTTGATACATAAGGTTTGGTTTCTAGGAAGTATAAGCAGCGTCCATTTAACTTTTCTTTAGTGTAGGTGGGCCTCCGATTTAGCGTCAAACTTGAGAAGATGAGTTTTCCAACCACATCCAGGATGATCTGGGAAAGAGGTGGCAAGGGTCTGCAATTTTGACTGTGAGGACCAGGGTGTGTGTTTGTGGGGGTGGGGTGGGGGTGAGGGGGAGATTAAGGTATGATGTCATAAAAGTCTTGGTCTAGCATTTTCCTGCCTTATGCCACGCCTACTTTCTCTTCAAAGACCTCTGCAATTTTCCTACGGACAACACTGCTGCGAGCCGTGTCACCTTGGAGCGCCTTTGCTTTCAATTTCTTTTTTCCTAATATGTTTTCTGGCCTCAGGGTGGCTGAAGGTGAAATGCAATCGTTTGACACTCTTCCCTTTTAATCCCCTGATCTCAGTCATCCCCCAAGCCCGTTCAGTTCACTAATTAGAACACAAGAGACTGTTTTAGGGTGTGCCGAGCTCCCAGATCTTCTGCTTGGAAGCGCTTTGCAGTTAAGGGTGGAGGAGTTTGGGAGAAGTGAAAGGAGGGTAGTTTTATCTTGCCTGCAAGGCCTTGATAATCTTTGTTATGGAAACTGTGAGGTGGAACTTGGTTCCTTTTCCCTGAGGAGCTGGATCTCTAGCAGCCTCCTGTGACCCCTTGTTCTCTCTCTCTCTCTCTCTCTCTCTCTCTCTCTCTCTCTCTCTCTCTTTTGGCACAGCTTTTGCAGAGCCAAACAGATGCCTCTGAGTTGCCAGGGCTGCTGTTGTCTGGCAGTGTTGCCTCCCTGCTTGTCCAGTTCCCAGGCTACAATTTCAGAAGCCCATTCAGCTGCAGAGAATGCTGGTTCATCTGTTAACTGCCAGCCCCATGCTGTATTTTTAAAGTCTAATACATTCGGTGCTGATTAGTTGCTGTTCTGCTTAGTTGTGTATAATCTGGAAACTTGGTGATGCTGCAGAGAACCAGCCACGTCATAACAAAATACCTAGAGTTGTAGATTCAACGCAGCTGCTCCCAGCCTTGCACCTTTTGACTCTAGGAGTTCACATGGATGCCCTTGGGAGGAAACTTGAATGTTGAAATATCTTCTAAGTCAGGGAACATATGGCAATCTAGTCAGTCCGTGTATTTCCTATTTTCTCCTCTTATAGCCTCCCCTTTCTATACTGATGTTTCATTGAGATGGAATTAAATGGATTTAGGTATGCTTCATGGAAAATTAAGAAGAAAACAATGTCCCTGTGGAGAAGGGTTTGGGAAAGAAATGTGTAGACATCTTTTATTTCTTGTATTTGACATATATGAAGTGAAGGGATTTACAAACAAGCTATTTTGTTGTTAGATGTTTTCTTCCCTCTTCTTTAGGGACTGGTTGCTTCATTTTATCACTTACCTCTGGTGATAAAATTGAAAGTACAGGAACAAGGGACAATGCTCTCATTTACGAGATCTTGGAGGCTCAAAATGTTCCCTATTTGACTAGCGAAGTTAGCTCCCTCTACAGGTGGTTCCTTGCAAATATCGGTGAGCAAGAGGCCGAGCTGATGGCTGGAATCCACCCAAACTGGTGCCTCTTGTGTCAAAGTCTTCCCCTTCTATTTCTCTGCAGAATGTGTCTCCTATGGTGATGTCAAATAAACATGGATGAGGAAATGAGTGCATGTGGAGGTGGTGTAAGACCTAAAGAAATGCATGGTGGTGCACTTACTCTTTCCACTGGAAAACTTAAGGGAAAGGCGGGAGAAGTTAAGTCGAAATGTTTGAAGATACTTGGTTTTGCTGATGAGCTTTCATTCTTGGGCCCAGCCAGGTCCTGTTTGGAATCTATGCTTATTCTACTAGAATAATACAGCTGTGGAAATTCAGACAGAAGTCGACAAGCACTTTAACATGTAAGGGTGTCCAAGTTCGACAGTTTTAAATCAAATTTCCAACACACTTACTTCAACCTGTGTAAGCCTTGCAGAGTTCTGTCCCTGTTCTCCTGTTCTCATTCCTATTCTCTGTCATGACTTTGGATTTGCTCCCTTTTGTGATGTAGGAGGGTCATCTGTCTATTTGTTACTTTCATTGGTTAATAAAGAAACTACCTTGGCCTTTTGATAGTCTAGCCCTTAGGTGGGTGGAGTAGACAGAACAGAATGCTGGGAGGAAGAAAGC
>LOEQ01004715.1:154031-176583 GCA_001685075.1 Bramus lutescens | reverse complement strand
TACAATTTGTGTGTTGTTATTTCGGGGTATAAGCTAGCCGTGCGGGAGCTGGGCGGGATGGAAAACAGGCCCGTTCCCCTTTCGCTACACTTCTGCACAATATAGTTTTGAGGAAATCAATGAAGGGAAAGTAGTGGAGGAGGCGGAGTGTTTGAAAAGAAAAGGTGCTGGCTCACCAGATGGGGCTGCTAGCATCTATCCATTCACACCCTCAGTGCTACAGAGATCCTGGGTGCTGAGGCTTTGAACTCAGGTCCTTTGCTTTCATTAATAATCATTTACATCCACTTAAGTCATTTTCTCAGATTCTCCTTTGATATTTGATTTAAAATATCATTTGAATATTTAACCAGGTGGTTGATTTTGTCTACATCTGTACTCCAAGAGATCAATCACAAAATCAGACTGGACTTACCTCCCTGGTGTCTGATCCTATAATGAACCTCCATAAGAGGCAGAAAGAAAATAGCCCCACATTACAGGGTTTTTTTTGTCTAGCTTATACATAATACATGCTTAGTTTAGTATCAGCAGAAAAAAATAGTGTCCGAACCAGAAAGAACAAATTCCATAGTTTATATGAAATGCTTGTCATAGGCACAGGTGGGGATAGTGGAGGCATAGTTGCCAAGTATTTAGCATTCTAGAACATTTAGTCTTTCTTTCAAGTGAACTCTGGTACACACTACACCAAGTTGCACAATTACCTTCTTCATTCCTTTGAACTGTAAACTTAGAAGTGACTCTGCCCGCATGGCTTTAATAGTGCTCCCCTTGTAAGGTCACCATACGTTAGTTGTTGAGCTAACATTTTATAGACATCTACTTTTATAACAACCTTCTCAGACTGTTTTCATTATATCTGTAGCCACTTATTAATTAATACTTTAACTGCACAACTTTATGGTATCATTTCCATTTTACAGGTGAGGAAACTGTACCACAAAATGCCTAAGAAAATCATATGAGGTCGCTCTTAGCAGCTGGGAGATCAACATTTAAATTCAACTAGGCAGGCTTCTAAGTCCCCACATGTCATTAGCTGGCTATGCACCTTCTCTACTTAGTGCATTAGATATTCTGGTCACTCCTAGGGACCTATCTGCTTATATCCTGCAATGTCAACCTCTCCTTTCCCCTTTTCCTCCCTCTCTCCTTTTCTTTTAAGAGAGATGGAAACTGATACAAATTATAAGTCATCTTAGTAATTCATTCTCATTTTTCTATTAGAATTCCATTAACACTACTTTCTCAGGTTCATGTCATTCTAATACTAACGTGTGTGATAATAGCCTTATAAATTACACAAGGCTGAGAGAGGTAATGGCATAGAAAGGAGGAATTCATGAGGCTGGGGAGAGAGAGAGAGGAAGAGAGAGAGGGAGGAAGAGTCATACAAAATAAAAATTGTCAAGTCAAAATAATTAAGGGCAATAGTGGAATATTATCACTTCTTGAATTGAACATTTTAGGTCATAAAATTAATTAATCCAGCAATCAAAGATTTTGAGTCTGTTTTGTATCAGACAGAATGAAGCACCGGAGGTAAAAAAAAATGGCTGAGTCCTAAGAATTTCCTATCTATTTATCTATCTATGCATCTATGTATCTACATATCTATCTATGTATGTATGCATACATATATAAATATGTCTATACAGAGAGAGATACATAGATATATGAATTAGAGTTCTGGTTGCAGCTGCTTTCTGTCACTGCCCACTCCATCCCTTTTTGTTTACTTTTGAAATGCTATGTGTGTAGCATAGATTTTCTTGGCCTCTGTCTGTCTGGATAGAACTTGCACATGCCTGTGCTTTCCAGGATGTGGGCAGGTTTACAGAAGCATAACCAAGGCTTCAGGTTTTCAGCCTGGTCTATGAATGGTGTGTAAAGCAACTTTTTGAGATGTGGAATGAGAACACATTTTTGTCATACAGGTTCTTTTCCAAATTAATAATGAAACAACTAATATTTTGTCGTGTGTGCACAGGAGCACGTGCACCACACACACACACACACACACACACACACACACACCCTCTTCAACACTACCTAAATTTACAGATGGCATTTATTGGCTGTCTGCAACCTCAACCTTTTGCATGATGCTCATTTGCAGTCTCTTCTCTTCCATAACTGCAATGGGTTGAGGAAACTAACCCAGCCCTTGCAGAAAAATTGCCTCATTGGAGAGGGAAAGATTGATAACTGAGATTCATGGGCTGCCAGTCGTTAAGAGGATTGCAAAAAGTCATCTGGAATGTTTTGTAAAACACAAAACAGAACATTTCTAAATGTGTATTTCTCTGTTTTCAATAGACTGTCAACACTCTGTGAACTGAGGTTATAGCTGACAAAACTCTGAGGGTGAGTGTCTGCTGAATTAGGGTAATATTCAGAGAGTGAATGCTGGGATGTTTACATGGAAGAGAAGAGGCATGGCTCTTCTCAGTGGTGTGCAGGATCCGTGTAATCCAATTGTCATTCACATGTCATTATAGGTGTCATCCACTGAGAAATCCTCCACACATTGGGATTATTCCACAGTGTTAGTATCATGCTGTCTGTATTATCAGGGGACTGACTCCAAGAGGGCAAGGATTGTGGGATATTTCTCTTTCTGCCTATCCCAAACATACAATTTAGATTGGAAGACCAGCTCAAATACACTAATTCAGTTTAAAGCATTCTCAAACATAAAGGAGAATGTATCCAAAGCATCCAAAGAGATAAGCAGAAATTCCAAAACACGCTTCAAGACACAGTAGATAAGAAGTGTAGGCATTTGGATGAAAGACAGTCAGAGTTGAGCTCATATTCTTCCCCACCTCTGACCCTAGCATTTGGCACATTGAATACATCATTGCACAATAAAAACACTATGGACTGTGTAAACATGTCAGAGACATCTAATGGCTATTAATTGATCAGCATGGTGCAGTATTATCAACAATAATGAGGCCAGGTGACTAGATGTACAAGCGCAAATCTTCAGGAAAGGGAGGCACAAGTTTAAACATCACTGAGACAATGTGTAGGAGTGTATCTGGTTATCAGGAGGGATGAGAACTTTAGGGTTCCTTAACACCAGGGAATTAGAACTGAACAGTCATTTAGTACTTGACACAACATATATGAAGATTTATTTTGTAGAGCTATAGCTTGTGTCAAATTGTATATGTGTGTGTGTGTGTTTATTATAACATTATGTACAATTCTCGGCATCCATGCTTGAGAGAATCTAAATAATATATTTAATGACTAATTTTAGAATTTTCACATTATTGATCAAAGAAGAATATGGAAACACAGAATGCATAGAATGAGATTATACCTGGAATAGTTGGGAGGACTCATTAACTGTTTTTTTATGGAGAAGACATAACTTATTTGTAGTTCTTGAACAAATGTGTCCCAGGTAGATTACTAAAGGTGTATTCACGTGTTAAGAGAGACTGGGAGATGAAATTTTGTATGAAAAGGTAAAATCACTCACGATGAAAGTGGGAAATAATAACTGGGGAAAACTCAAATCCCCATCCCAAAGGTTGCATGGCTGACAGAAGAGGCAGCATGTTACAGAGATTAAAGTTTGGCCATCAGTGATGCTCATGATGGCAAAGAACCAAAGGTTTGCTTAACCCCCATATCTTGAGAGTTGTTTTCCTTAAACTGAACAATAACCTCAAGAACTCCCAAATTCATCTATCAGGAAGTTAACATTTAATTTCCAATTTTACTCTCTCTAGTATTCAAATAACCGCCATTTGAGGACTTGTATATTATTGAGTGTATTATTTTAGTCTTTATAGTAATCCCTTTGCCCTTGCCTCATCCTCTGTTCCGTAAGAACCAGTATTTATCAGTTGTGTGCACCATGTAGACCTCTAGAAAGCGCTCATTAGCTCTTTAGTTTTCTATTGTCACTCTCAGTACATTTTATAGGAAAATGAAGTTCAGAGATATGGTGAATTCACTCAAGAAGAAGCAGCTATCAATAAACTGAGCTAAATTCTAACCTAAGTCTCTGTTACCCAGAATTTGCATTCATAAATTCTGGACTGTACACCCTTCTGCTTGCCGTCATGACAGCATGTAACTTGTTTAGCTTATCTGACTGTATGCTACTGTAACCACCAGACTCTGGGTGAAGGGAGTATGTGTGTGTGTGCATGTGTGTATGTGCGTGCATTCTTTAGTGTTGGAAAATAGAACATAGGACCTTGTGCATGCAAAATAGGCAGTCTATCATTGAGCTACATACCTAGCCCTCTTTGAGACTTATTCATCTGCAGAGATCATTGACACAAGTAAATTCTCAGAACCTGTTGTAAGAATATAGGATTTAGTCAAACAAGAAATGGCATCTCTTGACTGGCAGCATGAGACTGGATCTCAAGAATATAAGAGGGTAAACATCTGGACTTTTCTTAAACTTGTCCTCACATTTTCAGTCCCAACATGAAGTCTATTGTTTGTGGACCATTGTACACTTTCATAAGTTCACAGCTACTGTTGTGAATCACCTTGTACGTTTCTCTTAGTACATCAGTGCACAGATTTCTGTAGGATTTAGTTTTTGAAATTTGGTACATAAAGCTGAATTATTTTTCAGGAAGGTTTTATACACACTTATCCTTCAATCAGAAGCAAGAGTAACAAGAATCATTGTATTCTGAGGCCTTTTTTTTCTTCTGTTATGAACAGACTAGGTACAAATATTTAGGTACAAGTAGTTTTTCTGGAGAGTAAACCCAGAATACATAGCACAATAATCATAAGATTGAGATAAAGAGAGATGTCAATGAAGACTATGTGAAAATTAGCACAGGTTTCCTACTGTGTATGGGCAAGCAGGACTCATTTGTACTGGTACCCTTTAGAGAAGCTGCCATACTTGTTTACCATTTCCCATCTTTTTGTGATGGCTGCCACTGTAAGTCTTTATATGAACTATCTTTGGCAGGAAATCTTTAGGTGAGACTAAAGAAGATAACTAGGCCCCGAGAGTGGCTGCTACATCAAGCATCTTGGCCAACACTTGACCTCTTCAGAGATTTGATCTCTTGTTAACCAACCAGGTGTGAAGACGTTTACCTTAATGTGTTTTTATTTTTCATTCTTTCATTATCAATTCAGCATATTTGTAGCTCAATGATTTGCTCACTTTTTATTAAATTGTTTGGGTTTGTTTGAGACACTATTGCCACATCACCAAGGCTGGCCTTGAACTCAGGCTTTGACTGATTTAGCCTCTGAAATACTGGAATTACAAATGCGCAAGACAACAGCAAGATGTTCTTTTCTTATTTAATTGCAGGACTTTGTATGTTATCAGTATGTATCAGAGACTAGCTAGCCATTAATTTGGCTTATTTTTCTTTCCTCCTGAGCACACAGCTAGGCTATTTTCACAGCCAGGCTATTTTCTGTATCTAGGTGAGGCTGTTTTCATAACAGATGAAATATGAGAAGTGAGACACACTAATTTGCAGGCCTGCGATCTGCTGTCCATTACCCCTTTCACGATGCCAGTTAATGATGAATAGTGAGCTCTTTGAAGCCTAGTGTTAAAGACAACAGAGACTCTTGGGTCTCAAGGCACAAATCATTGTGTTTAGGGAACTGGTCCCCAACATAGACCGGAAATTTGCATGAGCAAGAAATTAAGTGCCTTTCTGCTTTTTAGTTGAGGTTCTAGGAAGTTAAGTATAAGTTAAGTGGTTGCCTTCCCTTGGCAGAGGACGGTGTGGAAGGGAGTGGAGGCATCAAGCAGAAGCTGTGTGGCTGCCTGAGTGTGGGGCAGCTCAGAGATGGATGTCTGCACTGTGTCACACCCTGCCATTCTCCCATATGTCTGAATTCAGAACTAGCTACCGGTAGGAATTTTGAAAATGCTCATTCCTAGACTTCCTCAGTTCTGACTGAGTAGATAAGATTTTTAGATGTGGGAATTTGTGAATTTCAGTTACTCTACAGAGAACCTTTCAATTCAAAAGTTGATGAATTTTGAGAGACATATATACACATAGACCTAACCATTATGAATTCATAGAATAGCCATATAACTCAAATTTTTCTACAATCTCTATATTCAACTGTCCTCCTCTCAGCTCCAGGCCACACTGATATGGTTTATGTCATTCTCAAATAATTTCCTGCTCTAGAACTTGATAGTGAGAGATCAATGTCTCTTTTCTTTCGATATAGTTTTGAGATTTCTCTATGTTTCTAGCTATACCCATTGATTACATTTTTTACTTGCGTGTATTTTCCTATCCTCTAGAGAGACTCATATTCTTTTTATTCCCTTGTGAATATTTGTGGGCATGACTTAAAATTTTTATCTATAATAAATGAAACTGCTATTAACATTTATATATTATTACTTTTAATGTTTATATACATGTTTTGTGAGGAAGTTTTTATTTTACTTGGGTAAATAAAATACCTAGTATTGGTAATGTATTATTATGTAATTATATAATTCCTAAGACACTGCCAAGTTGTTTTCCGAAACAGCTTTGTCCATTTCCATCCACAGCCACTGTGGCAATTCCAGGCTTTCACGTTCTGGCTACTCCTAGTCCTGCTCTCGTGCAGTTCAGTGTGTTGTGGAATCTCACCACAGTCTTGTTTCCTTTATGACTTTTCTATCAGTAAAGATACTGAACACAATTTCTGTTCCTATGATCTATTTGTGTACCTTCTTTTCTGATGTATCTGTTTAAACTTTTGCTTCTTTTTTTTTTCAGAGTGGTTACATGTTACAAGGCTGGATGTCTCATCTGATCACCAGTATATGTCAGAATCCCAAAGATGTAGGTCCTGATGCCAGTGAAGGAATGGACTTGTCAGTTAGAGTGAGGAAAAACAGGTAATGAGGGCAAACTTCCTTCTCCCGTGCCCATTATAAAGGCTGCCAGCAGAAGGCATGGCCAAGATGAAAGGTGGATCTTCCCACCTTAAAAATGGGTCTTTCCATTTTACAGGACTTAATTAAGAAAAATTGCCCACAGTTGTACCCAACTGCTTGGGTTATAGCTAATTTCAGATATGGTCAAATTGACAACCAAGAACAGCCATCACAACCCACTTGTCAAATTTACAGTGAGGGGATTTCTGTTCATCATTTGTTTGTTTTCAATGATTCAGAAACTTCTAATTTATGATAGCACTCAACATGCGATGATGCACAGGTCAGACAGCTAAGGATCTCTTGATCATTTTCTCAGCTCATTGGTCTCCTTTTTATTGATTTTTTTTACTCAAGTACTCCACGACTGAGCTACCTCCAAAAGTCTTAGAATATCTTCCCAGATTCATAAATTTCTTGCCAAATATATTATTAGTATTTTATTGAAGTGAGTAGCTTGTCTTTTATTATTAGTTTATACAGAGATGAATTGTTTCCCACGTCCTTAGTTCATATGTTTAAGGCCTAGCTCCTAATAGCTCAATGTGAATAGAGTTGACTAGAATCCTTTAAAAATGTTTTTAATTAAAATCAAATGATATCACTCCCCTCTCCCTTTCCTTCCTCCAGCCTCTGTCAGCAATTCTCCCTCAATCCCTCCCATGGCACCTCACTGTCAAGTTGACAGTCACCATTTCTTTGATTATTATTTGCTACATACAAGCCTTGAAAACACATCCACATAAACAACCCCAATGACCTCAACAGAACTGAACCTTTTAAAAGGTGTTTCACTTCAACTGTGCCTGTCAGGTTAGGTCTTCACACAGGAACCTGAAAGTACACACACTATGTAACACTGGAAACAGGAGAAAGACAAATTGTAAGCCAAAGAGAAATGTTCCATAAGAAAGCAGTCTTGATTGATAGTCTGGCCTCCAGAGGTCCGAAAACCAAGTTTCTGTTGTTAAAGTTGTAATTCTGCAATATTCTGTGATTTTGCCCACATCAACTAATAGATTGTCTTTCAAAGAGCAAATGTTTTAATTTTTTTGAAGTCTAATTTAAAGCCTCTTGTTTTTGTCATCCATGTCTGTCTGGTTCTTGACGCTCCGGTTTGTTCCACTGATCTATATCTGATGTCTGTTTTCATAAACTCTGTAGGACAGCTCAGTGTGTTACCAAGTTCTGAAGTCCTTGAAATGTATGACATCTAGGGAACCTAATCAAATTCTATGGCAGCATTTTTGATAGGTTGCTATCTGAATGAATCCACACTAGAAAGGTAAAAGCTAATGAGAGGACCTCTGAGGATCCTGGGAACTTGTTCTCTTCCTTCATACCTGAATTCAAAAACAGTATGAATTTAAAGAGGTTCTCATGGAAGAAATGTCGCCAAACTGTTGAAAGTCAAAATGAGAGGGCTCTCCCAAGAGCATCTGTTAAATGACATTAGCATTCATTCATGAGCATCTGTTCAACTGTGATAAGTTGATTCAAATGAAATGGAATGTTGCTTAGACACAGAAAGTGCTTCTTCTATGTAATGTAAGAATAGGATCAGAAACTGCCTTGGGGATGGAATCAGACAAACAGAGGGAGTAGAGCAGACTCTCTCACAGTACTCACCTACTTCACAATATGCTCACATGTGGAGATGATGAAGCTCTCATTGCCTGGAATGGTAACCAGGACATGCTTGCTGCTGGTTGGCTGGCTGTACTAAAGGACAGGGAAAAAGGGCTTAGACAATTGGTAACAAAATTAGGCCAGTGGGGCATCTAATCAACAGCAATATGGAAATCACAGAGCTGCAATTATACAATAAAGAGAAAAAAATCCTTAGCGTCAGGTTCAAATCCAGACTCTGTTTATCAGCTACGACCTGGGGAATGCAATTTATTTTACCTAAGCATCAATTTATTCTGTAAACATCAGGACAACGCACACACCATTAAAGGCACTAATAACATTTAATGTCTCTTTTTATGGATGTATAGCCCACTCTCTAGAGGAAAAACTATCTTGTTCATGACCTTATTTTAGACGTAACAAAAGTCCTGGCTGACAACTTCCAAAAGTATTTGATGAATGAATAGCAACCTAGAAAGACTTAATGCTTTCCTTTGGGTATAAGAAACCAGTAGTTAATACTAGTCTACTGTTACTTTGGCTATTATTCCATTTCAATAAGGATATTACCACCATCAGTTAATTCTGCATTGATGATAGCATCTACATGCTATAAATACACATGACCCAAAATTCCAATTTTTGCTATACACAGGGTCACATGTTATAATTGTATAGTAGGCATTTTTCATGCTAACATTTCATGTTGATATGGTCAATTATTTATTCAAATGACATTTCTTTCAGCAGGACACATTTTCCTGATTTGCTAAACATGGACTGTTGTTTTAAAAACAGAAGTAATGACACCACATCTTAGTTTCCTTCATTATGAAATGTTCATTAAGGCAGATACCAATGTTTCTCCTCTAATGCAGGTATGGTTCTGGTTTTTATAGTCATTAAAATACAGTGAACTATCCACCTCAAAAAAGCTTGTGAGAAAATGAGCTTTTTGTGATTATTAATTTGTGGATTCTGAGGCCTCAATATGTGCTTGGACAGTCTTGACCCTGGCTTTGTTGTTAAGCATTTGTTATCCCGTATTTGAGAGACATAGGAGAGACTTTGTAAATCCACTTCTTCATAGGAGAATGGAGAAAATGAGTTGGTATTTTTTTTTTGATAAAGTTCCACAAATCCTTGCAGGGAAATTGAAATACTACTATTCCACCTGGCAGACTGAGAAGTCAATGATAATGACACTGGATTTTGATTCTACTGCATGTACTGTTTTTTTGGGAGCCTAGTCTGTTTGGATGCACATCTTCCTAGACCTGATTGGGGGGGGGGAGCTTGGACTTCCCACAAGGCAGGTCACCCTGACTTCTCTTAGGGACTGGAGAGCAAGGGGGAGGGAGAGTGGGAGGGGAATGGGAGGGGGTGGAAATTTTAAATAAATAAAAGAATTAAATGTAAGAGCATGAGCAATTCACATTAGTCCTGCAAGTCTAACTCCCTCAGACAAGCAGCTCATGGGATGCCATTTGTTGAGACACACATATTTCTCAATATTGGCTGAAGTGAATATATCAGTTCTTTAGGATAAAGAGAATATCTATTGTGCTGGATTCTTGAAGACATTTAAAAAATATATGGATTGTTTTTTTTTACAGGAAACAGGAAGTGATGTAAGAGGCAGTACTTCCTCAAGCCCACTTAACAGCTAGTGTTAGTGTGTTGTAACCTTCCACAAAAAGAAAGAGTATAACAGGAAACTTTTGTGAATAAGTTCTTTATTTATTCACACAAGTTTATGAAAAAGGTTTGAGAATGAATCCTCCCCTAACCTGATAAAGTTAATATTCTCTCAAAAACTCAAGATTTGCAAACTGTATGCTTATGTGGGAAATATGAATAGCAGCTGGAATAAAGTTGAATTGCATTTGGTATTGTGAAAGAAATATGAAAGTTATCAGAATCCAAGTTGCTGTGTCAATGCAAAGAAATAGTAAGGAAGCAAGCCAGACCATGCTGAAGAGCGGGCTTGCTCCAGTCACTGACTGGTGTTGGCAGACTCAAACATCTTTTGGCCTCATTCTGTGACTTTGTTCTCCAGTCACTGATGTCATCACTGCAGGCTTCAAGACGTGGATTTTAAATTGGAAAGATCAGGGTTCAAACTCCAATTTTCCTATTTTAAAACTTGGGAAATTATTTGCATTTTCCTTAGCAGAAATCTTAAAGGTGAGCTATGCCAGGAAGAGGAGTCTTGAGTCTGTACTGAGTGATCAAAGTTTCCTTTACTTATTGATTCCTGATGCTATTCATTCCTCAGACTGCCAATCCAAAAATAGAAAATTCAACCAGAGAGTCTCCGAGATGAAGTTTACTGGGGAATTTCATAGCAGTGCAATGTGAACCTGCATGCTACATTGTACACCGGGCATATTCAAAGGTTGAAGCAAGGGGCAACTCTTTAAAGACACAACTGAGTAGAATTAAAAGCCAGTATTCATTCATGATGATTAATAAGTATGTTGTCAATCAAAGGACAAGCGGGCAGTGCTGGGTGTACACCCTTGTGGAAGTCCTCTTTGTATGGTGGTTTCTGATCAAGCTTGCGATTCTGACAACTGTTTGTGATTATTCCTCTTAGGCTATCATGTTTAGGAACTCTTCAGAATTGCCTGGCTGATTTCTATTCATTGATGGATTTGAATTGACACAAGCAACTCCACTTTGATTCTCAAAACTCTCACATTCTTTTCATAAACCCCAATGGGATCATTCTGCTCCCACTGCCATTCATGTTTTGTACATAAACACACACTCTGGGAATCTTAAATGTTTGAAATACTATTAATTTCGGCAGCATACAGAGAAACTCTTCACAACATTTCATTTTATGGTCTAGTTTTTTTTTAAATTTTTGTGGAAAGTTATTGCATTCTAATACTAGCTGTTAGGTGGGCATGGGGTGGGGAATAATTCCTTTTCTGAAGCTCTTACTGTCTCCTGTAAAAATAATACATGGTTTTGAATTATGAGAAATCTGTGCAATAAATATCCTGTTTATCCTAAAGAACTGACGCGTTCACTTTTGGCTGATGTTGAAAAATATGTAACTTTTCATTTGTCTGTCAGGGACCTTCAAGAAAAGTTGAATAAATCCTATCCACACTTAAGTTAGTATTTTATGTCCAGTACACTTGTATTTTTTCATTTCATCTTAAAATTTCTTTTCATTTTTATTTTTAATCTATCCCTATTATTTGTTTCCATTTTCTATTTTTTTATTTTATGAGTTCTACTTATCTTAAACTCTTTGCACAAGCAAAGGGGCATCAGAACATATAGTAACAATGCCACCATTTGATGAATTTCAATTAAAAAACAAAACTTTTCTTGTCTATAGAAGGTGGCTGATGATGGACTGTCAAACCAGAAATACCTGTTACCTGTGGCTACAATGGAAACCACTCCAAAATGCTGTAGCCTGAAGTAATACCAGTTCTACAAGCAGATGGCAGGATAGTCAGCACATGTTAGCCCCCTTCCTGTGTGCAATAGCTGTCAGGCTGGTCAGGTCAGTGAACTCCATCTCAACTGACATCTATTGATCACTCATATTCTAGCCTGGGCTTTTCCCAACTTGCGTTCAGGGTAGTAAGAGAAAAGAGAAGACACGGAACAAGACACTGAACAAGCATTTTCCCCCTCTTCTGCCCATGTAGTAGTTTCTAGTTGTCCTTTCACCAAAGCAAGCTATGTAATCAAGGTTAGTTTTAAGGGGTAGGGAAATAGACTCTACATCTTTTTTTTTCTACCATACTAGAATAGGGCGTGAATGTAGAGATGAAACTTCTCTGTGGTCAATTGCAACCAACCTCACAAAGTCAGGGTTAAATAAAGACTAATAGTTCTTTAACAAAGAACAAATAGGAGTTAGTCATAAGTATTTATTGGACACCACTGTATAAAGAGTGTTATCTATGGAACAGATTTTGAGGAAGGAGTTGTTTTAACTAAAAATTTGAGTCAATGAAGGAACATTGCCTGTGATGTCTGGCAGGATCCTGTGTGTCTACATAATAAATGCATCAACTCTAGTTCCTCTTTCCCTGACTCAATATATGTCCTAGAATCTGAGCAAGTGGATGCTGTTAGAAGGCTAAATAGCTAAGTCAACAAACTATGAAATTCTCGGGATGTTATAGAAAAATTAGTTGTGATTTGCTTAAGTTACAACTGTGGTTTTGCTTTGAGGGTGACTGAATGATCGATCTCCCATTATAGGGATATAAGATATCAAACTTCACCATGAATTATTTTCTTTTGTCTGGTAAGTTCTCATACTGAGAAGAATATGAAATCATTATGGAGATACAGTTACACTCTATATATGCCCTGTTGGATTTTCTGAGTCCTGGCTAAATCTTTGCTATAGATCTCACCAATTTCTCCCTGGCTTTGACCTTGTTTTGGTCACTACTACTTCCAGACCATCTCTGGGCTCTCAGCTTTTGACCTCCATCACCCCTTCAAAAATGGGGATAGGAGCTCTGAAGGATGTGCAAATGTAATGTAGTTCTTATAAAATTAGGAAAGTATCAGGGTAGGGAAAAAGAATATCTCCCTTCATGATGGACTAGTCAGGGAAAAAATGATTCAGTTCAGGACTTCATTGAGCACTTACTCTGTGATAGAATTTATTCCAGGTGATTCTATGCATCTTCTCATTTACTCCTAAGAAAGTTCTGGCGACTAAGTCTACAAATTGCTATACAAAGCAAAAAACTATGTTAAAAGCAGTTGCTTCTCATCCCTTTTAACTTAAAATTATTAAAAACACATTTAAATTTTTTTTCATAGTTTGAATTTACTCTCTTAGAACAATATGGAAACTCTGTATTGCATCATGGACAGAAGGGGAAAATGTGTGCTAGGCATAAACTCTGATGATTGTGAAATTGGCTTTATTGGGTAGCATTCAATGTACACGAACAAAATCTTAACCAAGCTTTTCATTCAGAAACAGAAACCTTGGTGGTTGAATATTCAAAATCCAGTGAGGAGTTCTATCTTCTTTTTCAGAGATAAGTGCCAAGTTCTTCCCTTAATTATATGCTGAATAAAATAAGATATGCAGCAAGAGAGAAGGCATTTTGAATTTTCTAGTCATTCTCATCTCTTCTTCCAATCACACAAAGCATCTTTTATACAGAACACCCAGAGACAATTTTCTGCTTGAGAATGGGGACAGGCTTTCTTTTGCAAGTCAATAGGCCTGTCCTTATGTTGTCAGGCATAGTCAAAATGACTCTTGTAAAAAGGCATGCCTTTACTCCATGCCTGAGAAGTTGAAAAGCTCATGTCAACTTCAAGCATTTAATAGGGAGCTATGCTGGAGGGAACACACAAGTTAGAGAAAGGGTTCCAGCAAAGGGGATGAACATGGGTGAGAAAACTAGTGGGGCTTTAGAAGGGTTAGTAGGTTAAAGTAAGTTGAGTCAAATGAAGTCCTATCAGTTAATGGGCTGAGAGAACAGAAGCTCTCCAGTTTCTGCAACCATCTATTACTGCTTGGGGAATTGTGCTCCTGAATAAAAAACCGAGTTTGTGAGAGGTTAGAGTCAAAGTGAGGAAGCACAGAAGCAAAATATTAGAGAATCTTGTTCAAACTGCCCATGGCAAGTAAGAACGAAACACCAACTAATGACAACAGCCTGAAACAGAAAACCAAAAAGGCAAATAAAAAGAAATGCTTTCTTGAGAAGAAATAAGGAATATATAAGTTTGAGAGCAAATTAATCTTTCTGTCTGGCAGAGGGATTGTCTGTATTTATGCACTGAAGACTTCTGATACCCGGTAGGGGGAGGGAAAAGAGAGACTGGGGGCTTCAAGCCATTTACTGTGGTACCCAGCTGAGATGAAAACGATAGACAATAAAGAAGGCTGCAAAGTCAGAACTCTGGGTGAGCAGAAGAGCAGGCAAAAACAAGCAAGAAAGATGAGAGCTGCAAAGCAGGCATGGTAGCGAGAGTGTGGGGAAGAGCCATGGGAAGGCCAGTTTGGAAGAGGTTATTGCCAGAGCTAGCGACTCACAGTTTCTATCAAAGGCAATTTACACTTGGCTACCCCTCAAGTCTGTCTTGAAGCTGACACAATTAAGAACACTCCTTTACAAGCCAGGAAAGTAGCTACAGTGAAGGTGAGTCATCTGCCTAGGGCAAAGCAAGTGACAAATGGCAACAGCTTGGTGAGTATGTTAGAGCCTGTGGATTCCCTACCCTGACTTACTGGTTCCCTTATAACTGCCCTGGTTGGCCATGGTGCTCTTCTATTGCTCACCTATTCAAGGCTCCATGACTCACCCAGGGACATGTTCTTAAAACAAAAAGAGCAGAGATGTGGCAGTATGGATGTTGCACAGGCTTCAGAGAAACTGTTCAAAGTGATTTAGCATTTGTCATTCACAGGTTGGAGAACCAAATGAGAACTGGAGCCATATGGTTGTCATTAACCTACTATAGCTTTAGCCCCAGTTTGAAATGATCATTAGTGATTGTGACATTCATCGTAAAAGCTCCGAAGTTCACAGAGCGTCTCTGGGTTGAGGAATTAGCATCTGGAAGAGGGGGATTAACCACTAAAGGACTGGTCTATTTGAGGATTTTAAATATTTCTCTGCAATGAGAACTAAGTTATCAAAGTTTGTGAGTTTCCATATCGGCAAACATCATAGAGAGCATGAACTGGAGGAGGCAAGGACTCAGATTGCCAGCATTGTGCCTTGATTTCAGAGAGTGTCACTTAGAAAGGCCCAGTTTAGCCAGGCAATGGTGGCCCATCACTTAAATCCCAGCACTTGGTAGGCAGAGGAGCTCTGTGAGTTCAAAGCCAGCCTGGTCTACAAAGTGAATTCTGAAACAGCCAAGGCTACACAGAAATATCCTGTTACTGAAAAGCAAAATACCAAAATAAATGAATGAATGAATGAATGAATAATAAACAAACAAACAAACAAATAAATAAATAAAAGAAAGGTTCAGCTGTCCAAATATGGATACAGATAAGTATAGATACATGATTTGGCCTCCATGTATGAATAACAACCAAGAAGGATGGTGTCTTGGGGCACTTTCGATACA
Organism: Bramus lutescens; assembly: GCA_001685075.1. NCBI lineage: Eukaryota > Metazoa > Chordata > Mammalia > Rodentia > Cricetidae > Bramus > Bramus lutescens. The sequence continues at coordinate 160,937 of LOEQ01004715.1, read as the reverse complement.
AAGGGGCAAGACAGCCCATCTGAGTGTCTATTGAATCCAAGTCACTCTCTATAAAACATTGACTTTCCTTGTGTAAGTCAAAAGCCAGGCCGAGATTTTCAGACCTGGCCCGATGAGCAGTGTTACCTAAAAGTAAAACACTTAGTTTTAAACCAAAGCGGGCTTTGAATACTGACTCTATTTTAGATTAACATAGCACCTACCTGTTTGGATTCCCAGATCACTCATCCCTGAAACCAGCACGATGATGCCCATGCCCAACGCTTGAGATTCATCCTAATTGCTTTTATTTCTGTCATTTTCTCCTTTTTTTATTTGTGTATTTTCATTGTTGTTGCTGCTGATCATCAATCCCCGAGTCTTGACTTTCTAATCAAGCCCTTTACCACTAAACCGCATCTGCCCTTGCACTGAATAATACCATGACAATAAGTAATGAAGACCAGTCTCTCGGGTAGCACGTCTTGTGTGCCATTGTCTTCTAAATAACTCAAAGGCTTGCTGAAGTTGTTTATTGGTCTTGGATGATGGCTTGCGACAGACTTGTATCTCTTATCACTTCTTTTATTAACAGACAAAATGTTAAGGGTGGTTGACAGTGATTTACATTAATGTAAAAAGATATGTACTATTACTAGTTAGGTATAAAGGGGAAAGGGAAGGCATATTATTTCTATGATGAAATTAATAAAAATTCAGATAATTGGAAACAGTATCATACATTTTTGAAAGTTAAGAAACTAATGATTATGAAAACCCATATCACTTAAGAGTAGTTTATTGAACGGAAGTCACTGGAGTGAAGGTTTTACATCTATTTCTGGAACAGTGAAAAAGATCAAAGAGTCTTTCCTACTGTTATGGTTTTAATGTGAAATATTTCCTCTAGGCTCATGGCTTGAACACTCAGTTGCTAGCTGGTGGCAGTGTTTTGGATGGTTCTGTAACTGGTAGGAGGTGAGGGTTCATGGATGGACACAGGCTAGTAGAGCCAGCTTTGAGAGTTAGAGACCACCTCCAGTTTCTGCCTTGCTCCGGGCTTCCTTTCTCCCATAGGATATGACCAGCTGGCAACCCTGTTCTGAAGAAACCAGTTGCCCAGAATGATTTCTCCACCATAGCGAACTATACCCTCTGTGAGCCTGAGTAAATTATTCTGTGAGCTGTCTTTGTTGGAGATTCTGTCATAGTAACAAAAAAGGTAGTTAAAACATTAATTAGTACAGTGACTAATATTTTTGAGCACCAACTAGGATCTGGTCAATGTGCTAAGTGACTTATTTAATTGTCACAATCAGGAATAGCTGCTGTTATTCTTCTGTTCTACAGATGGAGAAACAGAGGGTTAATGTATACATTAGTTAGGGTAATACTAAATGCTCTAACAGGAAGCCCTTGAGTCACAGTAGTTCTCCTCAACAGATGTGATCACTTTATATAGTAAAAATTCAGGAAAAGACTATTGATACCTGGAAGGCACTGATGTGTGGAGTTCTGGTGTGAACCACACAGTCATTCAGAGACCTAGGCTGAGAAACATCATTCAATATAAGGTCATGTTTGTGGCCTTGAGTATCAACATCCAGCGAGAAGATGAGGAAAAGAATGTAGAGGAATCTGAGGTTTCTATCAGTTCTCCTCTGAGCAGAATTTCATGTCCATCTTCAGGTCTAATTACTACTTGAAAATACTGTTGCTGGCTGTGAATCAGCCTTTTATTAAAAGATTTGCCCTCTGGAAGTAAGAGAAGAGCACCGTGCTACAAAAATCTCAATAAAATACTTGCAAATCTAATCTAAGAACATATCAAAAATGCCATCCACCATGATCAAGTAGGATTCATCACAGAGATGCAGGGATGTTTCAATATATATAAATTGTTAAATGCCATCTACCATATAAACAGACTGAAAGACAAAGCTCACATGATCATCTCATTAGATGAAGAAAGGGTCTGTGACAAACATCCCTAAGATGATAAAAGTCCTGGAGAGACTAGGGATACAAGGGACATAACTCAACATAATAAAGGCAGTTTACAGCAAGCCCATAGTCAACAGCAACTTAAATTAAGAGAAACTCAGTGTATTTCCTCTAAAATCAGGAACAAGACAAGATTGTCCACTCTCTCCATACTTATTCAATATAATACTTAAAGTCTTAGCTAGAACAATAAGACAACTAAAGAAGATCAAGGGGATACAAGTTGGAAAGGATAAAGATATTCTTTATTTACAGATGATATGATAATATACATAAATGACCCTAAAAATTCTTCTGGGAAACTTCTACAGCTGATTAACACTTTCAGCTAAAGTAGCTGGATACAAAATTAACTAAAAAAAAAACATGCCCCCTCCCAAGACAAATGATAAATAGACTGAGAAAGAAATCAGGGAAGGAACATCTTTTACAATAGCCTCAAATATTATAAATATGTTGGGCTAACTCTAACTGAGTTAGTGAAAAATTTATGTAATAAATTTTTATAATACCTTAAAAGAAATTGAAGAACATATCAGAAGATGAAAAGATCTCCCATGATCACAGATATGTAGGATTATATATACTAAAAATGACCATCCTACCAAAAGCATTCTACATCTTCAATACAATACCCATCAAAATTCCAACACAATTTTTCATAAATCTTGAAAGGCCAATTTTCAGCTCCACATGGAAACACAAAAAACTCAGGCTATCTAAAATATCCTAAATAATAAAGAACCAATGGAGATATCAGCATACCTGAGTTTAAGCTGCAATACAGAGCTACGGTAATAAAAACCCGATGATATTGACACAAGAATAGGTATATTGATTAATGAAATAGAGCTGAAGAACCAGCCATAAATCCACAAACCTATGGATACCTTATTTTTTTTTAAATAAAAAGCCAGATGTAAACCACTAACCAAACTGGACAGCTACAGGTAGATTTGGATAGAACCATACTATCACTTGTCACAAAATCCACCTCCAAATGGATTGAAGACCTCATTATAAAACTTTATACACTCAATCTAATAGAAAAGAAAATGGTAAAGAGCCTTGAACTCATTGACACAAGAGATTTTCTGGATGGGATAATATTAGCACAGGCACTAAGATCAGCAGTTAATAAATAGGACCTAATGAAACTGAAAAGCTTCTGTATGGCAAAGGACATTATTATTCAGACAAAGTGACAGCCTACAGAATGTAAAAATTATTACCAACTGCACATCTAATAGATTCCAGGTGGTTCTCAAACTTCCTAGTGCTAGGGCCCTTCAATACACTGCCTCATGTTGTAGTGATGCCCAACCATAAAATTATTTTCATTGCTACTTCATAACTGTAATTTTGTTACTGTTATGAATCATAATGTAAATATCTGATATGCAGGATATCGATATTCAACTCCTAGAAAAGGTTTGTTTGGCTGCCCAAGAGGTCATGACCCAGGTTGAGAACCTTTGCAATAGAGGACTCTATCCAAAATATACAAAGAACTAAAAAAACTAGATATCAAGAAACCAAATAATCCAATTAAAAGTGAGATACTGATCTAAGTAGAGAATTCTCAAAAGAGGAAACTCAAATGGCTGAGAAACACTTGAAATGTTTAACATTCTTAGTCATCAGGGAAATGCAAATCAAAACAACTTTGAGATTTCATCTTACATCCGTCAGAATGGCTAAGTTCAATAAAACAAGTGACAGCTCGTGCTGGTGAGGATGTGGAGTAAAGGGAGAACACTCATCCATTGCTGGTGGGAGTGCAAAATTGTACAGTCACTATGGAAACCACTGTGGCTGTGCCACAGAAAGATGGGAATCTATTTACCTCAGGATCCAGCTATAACATTCTTGGGCATATATCCAAAGGAGGCTTCATCTTACCACAGAGACATTTGTACAACCATTTTTATCTCTGCTCTCTGATGCTGTCTGAGAAAAGCACTGAGCTGTGAAAACTGCAGAATGTCATTAGAATGCTCACGCCATGAGATGGAAGCCATAACTGGCACTCCTGGACTGACCCAGAACCTGAGACTAGAAATCACAGGGATTAGGGTAAAACTAAATCCCATTGCTCTGAAAATAAGCAACGATAAAATGACTCCTAATGCTACAGTCATAGATCAGCGCTTTACTCAGCCATCATCAGAGAAGCCAGAAATTAGAAATAACCCAGCTGTACCTCAACAGAAGAAAATGTGATACATTTACATATGGAGTATTACTTGGCCATCAAAAAATGAAATCATGAAATTTGCAGCTAAATGGATGAAACTAGAAAAAAAAAACAAAAATTATTCTCAGTGAGGTAATCAACACCAAGAAAGACAATGTTATATATTCACTTGTATGTGGATATTAGTTGTTAAGTCAATGATAACCAAGCTGCAGTTTGTAGAACCAAAGAGCTTAGGTATAGAGTAAGGAGCTAGAGGGCCAGGACAATAGACCTCACCAGGAAAGGGAAATAACATAGTTATGAATGGATGGGGTTAGGAGACTAGAATAGGAGAGGTGGAAGGAAGAGGGAGATGAAGGAGGGAATATGAGGAGAGACAGATAAAATTAAGAACCATTTAAGTGGTTATACATAAACCTAATAGGGTAGAAGTTTCTTAAAGTATATAAATTTATGAAGGGGATCCAAATGAAATTACCAAATAATGGGGGAAGAGAATTCCAACTGTCCATCTCTTGTCACCCAAGAAGTTTCCAGTATCACAATTGGGCTGCATCTCGTTGAGCTGTTGGGGCCCCATGGGAAATCCCAAACAACCCAGGCTATTGCCAAGACTATAGGTTGCTCAACACAAGCTAACAGCAAGGCCCCATTGCTGAAGACAACACATACACAACTCATTGAACAAGGAGAAGTCAAGCTGGTGCCTACATAGAGTCTTCAACGCTACATGCTAGTAGCTTTGGTACAGACAGGTACTCTGCATGCTACCAAAGGAGAAAAGTAAACACCAACCCAGCCACAAACTCTTTGATTTACGATGGTGTCCTGACTGCAATGGTGGTACAAAGCTTGTGGGAGTAAATGACCAATATCTGATTTGACTTAAGTCCCTCTGCATGAGAGGGAGACCATGCCTGACACTTCTAGGGGTCTAGAGTAAAACTTAATACTACTTTTCTAAAACAAAACAAACAACCAACAACAAAAATCCCAAAGCAATAAAAATGACTCCTAATGACATTCTGCTGCACTCATAGGTCAGTGCCTTCTTTGCTCAAGCATCTTAAGAGAATCTATCTCCTGCAGCAGATAGAAACAAGTACAGAGACCCACAGCCATACATTGTGCAGAGAGTCAGAGACCATTGAACTTTAAACGATATGTCTCCATCAAATCCCTTCATTCAGGTCTCAGGGAATGCCGTGGAAGAGGCAGAAAGAGTGTAAGAGCAAGAGATGGACACCAAAAAAATAAGGCCTTTAAAACAACAAGATCAACACACATACAAACTCAAAACAGACTGCGGATCAGTTCAGTAAGCACTCCTCCGTGGCCTGATGCAGTTTCTGCCTCCAGGTTCCTGTCTTTGTTCTTCTCCTGATTTCTCTTAGTGATAGGTTTTGACCTGAGAGTTGTAAAATGAAATTAACCCCTCCAAATGTCTTCACAAATTTGCGAATGATCAAAGATAAAAATGGTAACTTAAAAATGAAAGAAAAGGACTTGGATGGATAGGAGCTTTCTCTGCCATGCAATGGCTAGTAGATTGTAGGTCACCCAATTAGCAGGGAACAGGACTAGAATCTAGACCTAAAGTTAATCTGACATCAGAATCTACATCCTTTTCATTTAACATGTGAAATGAAATTAGTCTATGCACATAAACAGGCACTTTTTGTTTTAAACATGCCTTTATTCTTGGTTGAAACCTGAGGAGTTCAGAAACACTGTTCCCTGCTTCCTCCCTGGTAAGGAGATAAAATTGTCTGGATGATGCAGTGTTCTTACACTGAGTCACCCAAGATTGCTTTAATCCAGCAACTTGCATTTCATTATGAAATACAATGAACTATCTGAGTTCAGAGATAATAACTTTTCAAAGTGACACACAAAGAAGAGAAAATGAATGTCCCTTTTTAAAGAAGCTGAGAACAACTTCAACAACAGCGTGGATTTAGTCAGAGCATGTCTTGTTTTGTTTTTCCTTCTGTGACTACTTGTGATTCATTGAAGCATTCTTCATATTACCTGGCTGCATTCTGAGTTAATTATTTTATATACTGTTTTGGCAAACATTGTCAGGAATAGTGTTTCTAGTTGGAAATAATTAGTGCTTACTCTGTATACTTCCTCAGGCATTATCTTGTGTTATTCTTTAGAAATTATGGTAAACTCTGTCTTCATCAAAATTATTTGTGCATTTTATCAGCCTGTAAACTGATGCCTTACATTGATAAGTAATTTGGTCAAGGTTACAAATCCAGGGATGATACTGGGGAATAACCCAGGAATAGGACTCCAGAATTTACAATGTGGGCTCTCTCCTTGCTGTGTCCCTCTTGGTGATGGTGGATCCTAGTCAAGGTGTAATAATGGAAGGAATAGGGAGCAAACATTTATGGAAGACCTGAATTCTATGAGTGTTTATACATGCAGACTGTTTCTAGATATGATCTTATATCCTAATTCTGTTTCAACTATGTTTCTATGGCTTTACAAAAGGTTCAAGCTTCACAAATGAGCCTATGAATGTATTGATCTGTGATTGATAAAACCCACATTCAGGAACTCAACATCAACCTGAGTCTATACTCTTTACTCAAAAATGCTGGTATCACTAGCATACTAAAGAGACATCTCGAGTTCTTTATATATTTTGGAGATCAGACCTTTGTCTGATGCAGGGTTGGTGAAGATCTTCTCCCAATCAGTAGGTTGCC